>VZTZ01028730.1:755850-855433 GCA_013400955.1 Drymodes brunneopygia | reverse complement strand
GGGGCCGGGACGCCTTTCCCGCGTTGCCGCCCCCGTCCTGGCAGATGCAGCGCACACCGCCGCGGGGTCCGCACCCGGCGGGCTCGCCCTGAGCCCGCCCGCCCGCCTCGGCTGAGGAGCTCATCAGAGCTCCCGGGATGTCCCCGAAGGGGCCAGCGCGGAGGTCCCCTTTTTTTTTTTTCTATTCGCTGTGTAAGGTTTCTGGAGCTGCAAGGGCCTGGCCTGTGGCGCGAAAAGCTCCTGGGCGGAGCGCGGCGGGACTCGGGTGGAGAAGGGGGGCGGGGGCCGCGCCCATTCATGCCCAGCCGGGGCCCGCTGGGAAATCTCCGTGCTCTCTAGTTCTCTTTTTTTGGTTGTTGTTGTAAATAATTTTATATGCGAAACCTAGGTTGGCTTCACTCGGAGATAAACCCCCTAAATCTGCCAGTTCTCAAGGGCAGTGGGGCTTCTCCACGACAGAAAGCCAAGGGGCTGTGTCCTGGCTGCCCCCAGCAGTGCCCGCACCCAGCCGCGCAGTACCAAGGGCACTGTGTCCCGACACCCGCCCCGCAGCGCGCAGGCTGCCCTGAGTCCCACCGGGAATGAGGGGCACTCACCCGGGCCCCGCAGATCTGCGGTAGGAGTGACGCCTCTGCTCCTCGGGTAACTGCAGCTCAACAGAATCTTACCAAGAAGCTGGCTGCCTTGCCCTTTGCAATCACAATACTATTTGAAGACAGGCCAGAAGAAAATAGGTTGGTCATTTTAAACCATTTTTGGTAACACGCATAATAGCACATTAAATCAAGTACAGCTGTTACACACTATATGCGTAACTGCTACGTGGTATTTGGCAGCAATAGTAACGAGAGAAGCCCTGAAGAAGCTGTATGGGATTTGTGGCCCTGGTGTTTGCTATAATCGTCTCTTTATCCTGTGGTTTGAGCAGGGCTCGATAGCAGTGCAACTCTTGCTGCTCAGCATTTCCAGGAGCCTCCCTGTCAGCAATGGGCTGGTGCAAAGAGGCCGTGTGCACGTGCAGACCTGTGCCCGTGTAAGGCAAACCACGAATCATCTCTGAGCCAAAGCCTCTAAAAAGGCTACAGCACAATAGGGGACAAGAGCCCTCACGGAGGTGTTCTGTTTTCTGTGGGCATTATTCTTCCTGCGCATGCTGCAATCTGTCACGTAAAAGAATCTCCATTTTAAATAAGCCCATAATTACATACTTACCTGCACTGCTGGCCTCTCAGCACACACACAAAAGCAGATGAACTAAACTGGTTCTCCAGAGACCAGACCACACTTCATTCCTCTAAATCCACATTAGTGGAGGATTGTCACTCAGGTGGCTTCCAAACAAGGCAGCTCATCTGGGAAGAGGGGGGATGTTTTTTGAATTTTGATGTAGTTTTACTTCTTTCAGAAAAAAGAAATATACAAATACTAGTTTACTTACATGGAAGAAGAGATCCCGTTTATCAACAGTAAAAGCCCTTAACATCTTGAATCACAGTTATCAGAATTTTACTAGAGAAGTAGCCAACCTTCACAGCTTTCAAGAGTAGCTTATGAAATGTTATGGAGTACTGATGGCAGTAGCTGAAGCAAAACTTCAGACTGCAGTCAATTTTCCATTTAATGCTTCATGCAAACAGCATTCTTCAAATCTTCAAACTCCGCATGTAGTCAAATGGCTTTCAAATTAATAGGCCAGAGCAGAGACTTTGGGGGGGAATCCAGACAGGACATTTCATGAACTGTATTGTCAGGGGTTTTTTTAATATGTCAAAAATAATTATTTTATTGAAAATTGTGTATATCAGCTCACATATTTTACAGATGCCTGGGGAGAAGGGAGCAGGAAAGGGAAAAGAAAAATGGGATGTATGTGAAGGGCAGAGGCTTCCCTTCCTACAGCACATAGCAAGGGTAGCAGAAAATGAAGGTCTGTAACTCAGGAGATGGTTGTTGTGATCTGTGACACTGTGATTTCCCCTGTCTTCATCTTCACAGCCTGCATGCCCCTGCTCTGCCCTGCAGGGCCCAAGTGCCCTCAGTGGATGGGCAGAACAAACTTCCAGCTGGTTTCACCATGATGGAAAAAGCTTTTCTGTGTTTGTCAAGACAGAGGCAGCGCCACTCTCCTCCATCCAGCTACTAACAGTAACTAAAGGCAAGCAAAGCTGAACTCAGGTGAGCATTGCAGTTTCAGCCACACTGAAATTAGGCTACTGTGAGTGGAGGAAAACATCCCTGTCTATTCAGTTCCCCAGTCAGGGTCCTGCACAGCCTGTCCAGTGCTACCAGCAAGCTCATCCCTCAGGGCTCTCGTGTCAGCAAAGAACATCTGGAGTATTTTATCAGGTCTTTTCAAGACAATAGTCTGTTAAGGTCTCCTCTGTCCTTGAATGAGCTGTCACTACCTGGTAGCAGCCCTTGGAAGACCTGCTAAGGGAATAGTCTGAAATTATGGAGGGACATACAGTAGATGAGTGTGCAACGCTTTCTGCAGCTGTCTGGGGGAATCAAAGCTGTTTACATGTTAGGAGCTTCAAGCAGTGGCAAGAACATGGAGCTCCAACAATAGTTCCATTGTGAGAAACAATTGATGTGACCTTTGGTCTGCTGGGACGAAGGATGAGTGCTGTCCTCCGTGTCACCCCGCAGATTTTGGCTGTTGGCATTGTCACACAGCTTTTCTCTCTGGAGGCAGGGCTCCTGCTGCCTTGTCCCTGGCTCTCCTACACATTTCCTATCTTAACTATGCTCAGCACTCTTTATGCTCCTTTCCCTTTTTTTTTTAATTGAAACAATACATTTTTACCTGCTGTCATGAATGAGTGTTTTAGGACACTCAGAGAATCCCTGGCAAAGGTATTGGCAAAAGCATGTTTAATAAAAAAGCAAAAGCATGACAAAGTTCATTGGCAAGGCTCACTCTGCTACTTACTAGATGGTTAAAGCACACAGAGAAAAATTATACTGGAGTCTTAAATCAATCTAAAACTAAAATCAACCAGAAATTATCTACATGAAAAAAGGGTAAGGCTGAGAACGAGCAAGGATAAAAAAGAATAAGGGAGATCCTCCCATTGAGTCACCAGGTTCAGAATGGACTTCCGTGCCAAACTTAGCCCCACACTTGAAAAATGGTTGAGGCCTAAAAGTTTTAATGGCACTTATCAGTACTTAATCAACAGCTTACTGTAAACAATTTAATGAAAGTTTCTTACAGAATTTACTATAGCACAACAGTAACTCAGTAATAGGCCTAACTTACTCACAAATCTAAAGCAATTAAGAGTGAAGGAGAGCAAAATTCATTTGCTGTAGCATATTCACACTCACACACAGATCCAAAAGGACTACATCCAAGGTATATATATTTGAAATATTCCCTTTGAATTCAGCAAAGTGCTCACATCAGATGCCTTTACATCTTCTCACGGGGCAAAGGGATGAGTCTCAAGGAGCGGCTCAGGCTCCATTGTTGGCTATTGGTGGCAGTCCCCCAGGAATGGCAAACGTGAGAGCTGGCTGGCTCTGAGGGGCCCCACTCAGGGGGAGGTGCTGGTCATAGCCTGCTGTGGTCCAGGAGGGCTCAAAGGCTCTCACTTAGGACTGCTCTTTATAGGGTCACAAAAGAGTTGGCTTTAGTCATAGTAATTTTCCATTCTGGCCACAGTTTGGGTCAGTAATTTTCTTTGAAAGTCTGGTAACAAAAATGTTGTTCCACTTGGG
This sequence comes from Drymodes brunneopygia, assembly GCA_013400955.1. NCBI lineage: Eukaryota > Metazoa > Chordata > Aves > Passeriformes > Petroicidae > Drymodes > Drymodes brunneopygia. The sequence goes on along the minus strand of VZTZ01028730.1, from coordinate 851,710 downwards.
TTGTTATTCAGACAAGAAAAATCAGTTTTCAAGGCTGTTTGTTAAAAACAGCCTCACTAGAAAGCATAAGCTCATGGGAGCAGGCAGTGTTTCTGATAAGCTCAAGAGGAGCATAGCCCAGGTGGTGTTTGTCAAGGCCAAGGCTTAATGAGTATTTCTGAGATCATAGTATGGCCCAAGGGTGGGGATGCACCACCACACCTGCCTAAAATTGCACGTGGATACATTAGTTAATGTTTGTGTGGTGCTATATTTATTGTGATGAGACTTGCAGAGTGACACATATTTATAGGTGCAAGCATTTAAGAGGAAGGGGAGAGTTTGGATTCTCATGGCCACAATGCAATAACACATATCTGAACTCCATAGAAAAGAGTAAGATTGCAGCCACTAATGACAGTAATTAAAAATTTCTGTAAGAGCTGTCCAATCACCTCTTCATCCGAGCAAATTATAGTGTGTTATTGAAACCATTAGTGCAATAAAATGAAGCTAAAAACATTTTGCATTAAAATAATCAGACATTGATTTATGATGTAAATTGTAAATCGGTAACCTATAACACACACTAATTTTTTTTTTCTCTCCTGTAAGGTGTGTTTCTTGAGAAGATCTGATCAAGCACATCTATTTGTTCACATGTCACCCTCCAGTGGCTCACACTACTATACAAGATATAATAAGGTGTATAATCAGGTAACCTGCTATTGATTGCAATCCAGACAAGACACACTTGTTCTTACACAGAAGCAGGAGGATAGCCACTTTTGGAGATTTAATTACAGCTAGACCTCTATGTGTTTCCTGGACATGAATTTTTATGGAGTACCTTTTTAATGTAAATATTTTAACCCTGTGCTCTGATAGGTAGAATCAGATTTTGTAAAATAAATATAAGTTTGAATATTTAACATATACAATCAGGTTTTAGTAAGGCCAACAGTACCAGCTCCACAAAATGCTTCCACAATGCAATTAGTATCTTTTTCCTTTTTTCCTCTTTCCATGGAGAAATAGATTTTCTCCTTTTAATTTAGCAGGTTTGTATCTCCTTGTGCTTAGCTGTGATTTTATTGTTAGTAAAGGCTGGGTGCCAATGCATCCTGCATGTTGAATTGAAGGTGATCATGTCCAATCCTATCCGACACTGCGTTCCTTTGGCACAAACTGGCAAGACCACAGAAATTGAAAGAATAAAAGAAGGAAAACCAGAGGATTAATACAGATCTGTGTCAGAAAAAGTGCAGTTGATACTACACTCATCAGTGCACTAAGAGAATGGCTGAAATGTGGTCATTTTCGATAGAAACCTTAATGATTGTTCCAATGTAAGTCATAGCAGATCATTTGGAGCCCAGAGCACTATGGTGCACATAATGGGAATGAAATTACAATGCTCATTTGATTATCCTGTAGCCATTCCACAAAATGCATAGCAAAAGATGTTGATCGAAAGTGGCTGGTTTTGATATGCAGTAGCCACTTTTAAAAGCTCAAGATCCCAGCCCTCCCATTGTTGGGCATTGATTTTTATTTCCCTTTGAAAACGCAAATTACATTTAGACACATCATAAAGAAACCATTTACAAAATGTTCTGCAAATGTATAGCTGCGGGAAACAGAAGGCTCTCAGGAAACAACCAAAATACTTACTATAGTCTAGTTTTTGCCCTTTTATATAAGCTTTGCCACTGCCTTTTTACAAATGTTGATTTGCAGTGCCTCCACCAACCTTCAGCAAGATATGGTTGCTGCGAGAGGATGGGAGTGGGAGGAGAGAGGCTGGCATAACCTCCTCAGGGATCTCTCTGCCCAGGCAGCTCTCTAAGGAGGGAGGAAGCGAGGAGGACAAGGAGAAAGCCTCCCTCAGGGCTCGCTAGTGCCTGCCGGAGGTCCCCAGGGCACAGCTCAGGTTTTCAAACCCTTGGGTTTTTTCACAGCATGAGGGAAACGCCCTCTCTGCTGCAGGGAGCCCTGGCCTTGCTTGCTGAGGCAGGAAAAGGAAGCGTGTGTGTGTTGAGCCCCAGGTACACCGAGCCACTGCGTCCTACACAGCACAATGTCCGTGTCCCCGCCCGCCGGCACCGGCCACAGGGCCGGCAATGTCCGGGAGGAGGCTCCGGCCCCGGCACGGACGGCAGCAGGGGCTGCGGCTGTGAGAGCGTGGGTGCTGCTGCACCGGAGCTGCGCTGGCGCTGCTGCACTGGAGCGACAATGGAGCTGCAGGGAAGGGCTGCAGGCTTTAGCCCCAGCTCGCCTTTCTGCCAGGAGGCCACTGCCTGCCGGCGCTGTTCCTCTGTCTGAGTTGTTCATCTACTGCCCTGTATTTACATTCACTCAAACGTGAGCTTGGCAGACCCTCATTAGTGTTATTGCCTTAATAGACTTCTCCTCTCTAACCTCTAACTTTGCAACAAACTGGCTTGAACTGCTAAGTATGGCAACTCATTAAGTAAGAATATTATGTAAAAACCCTTCTATGGTGGACACATACATAGAAATAAATCTGTCGGATGTAATTTTCAGAGGTAGCACAGCCATTTGATTCCATTTAGTGGCATGAGATGCCAGGAGGTCTCTCAGTTTGGGGTTTTTCCACAGTTACATAAGTCACTGCCCATCTTTCCCAGCTTAAAGTAATAATAAAAATAATAATTATTATTATTATGATGTCAAAGTGCAAAGCACAATAAAAAAAATCAATTGCAAATATTTGATGTACAGTCCAATGTTCTTGGCAGCAAGTCTGTGAGTTATAGGAAGTCTTAAAATACATGGGGTTTGATCCTGAGCAGCACTGGCTGAGCTAGAGAGCAAGACAGAGGGGAGGGGGCCATGGCTGGGGGCTGTTGCTCTCAGTGAGGCAACCTCTGCTCCTTAAATCAGCTCAGCAAATTGCCACATTCTGGTCAGCATGCTGTCATACATGGCCAGCCGCTAGAAAATAATCAATGGGAGCAGGTAAGATAGAACAAAACTGCAGTAGCCAGCTTTTTTCTTTAAAAAGTAAACCATGTCTCAAAGCACCCATCCCCATTTCACAGGAAGAAAGGTTCTTGCAGGTTCTCATGGGGCAGTAGCTCAGTCATGGCAGTGCTGGGGAAGACACAAATGGGCACTCCCAGCTGAATGGGGACTGTGTTTGCTTTCTCTGGCATTTCATGGAAATAAACCATCCAGCGGCAGCAACACCTGTGAACCCCAGCCCTGAAAACCACTGGGAGCGTGGCAGTGTTCTGTCCACTGGTGTGGCATCTCTGAGATCAGGGTGTGGATGGGGAGACAGAGGGGCTGCTGGTATCCCCCTGCTGACGGCAGTGCTCAGCACATCAGCGCAGGACAAGCAGTGCCCATAGCCATCCCTTGCCAGGCAGGCAGTGTGGCCAGATTCCCCTGAGCACAGGGGCACAGCGTGCCATGGAAGCTGTCAGACAGGCTGAAACCCTGCGAGCTGCATTTCCCAGCAAAAAGGGGTTGGACAGCCACCTCATCTCCCCCCTCCCATCGTTGCTTCTATTTATCTTCTTGACAAGAGCAGCATAGGCACTACATTTTGTATGTCTGTCGAAACCGACTGGAGGCCAAGGCAACAACTAGAAATGTCGGAAGAGAGAGAGGCTACAGTGTTGCCCAAATAAAACCCTGAGGTGGCGGAAATTCCTGCCCAGGTCATAAAAAGCGACCTCTGCAGCTCCTCCATCCTGGGATGGATTGACGGTCTGCTCACGTCACAAGGGATTAGGGTGAGGAACAGCCCCCTTTGAGAAAGACCTCTGGCTCTTGAGCAAGCTGCCTGTGGGCAGCCCCCTCATGCCCTGGCTGTGTGTAAACAAAAGGGGCCTGTGTTTGCAGGCCTGGGCAATGTTTTTGCTCCAGGGAGTCCCACGTTCACATGCTGCCCTGCCTAGGAGCAGGGTTTCACAGGCACTTGGATTGCCAGCTGGTTCACAGCACAGCAGCACATGTCTCTGACCTGCAGGACATGGAACAAGTGCCTGGGGAGTGCAGCTCCATGCCAAGCTGCTGCTCTGGCTGTCAGTCCTTCTATGGAGCAGGTCCCCAGGACACTCATCCCTTACAGCCAGTCCTGATGGCAGTGGCAGGTACCCCCGTGCTGCTGGGGAAACCTGTGTTCTTAGGAAGACAATAAACAACAGGGTCAGACCCAGCTCTGGGCCACCAAGCTGAAGAAGAATGGTTGCTATCCTCAGTGGTGAAATCCAAGGACCATGATGCTGAAGCTAACCTGCTCTTCCTGTCTAAACTAAGCACTGCTTCCTCCCTCACAACCCACTGGCAGGGTCAAGAACCAGTTGCCGGGGAGAGATGCTGCTGTTCACCCTGAAACTTTCCTGCTGATGTCTGGCATCCAGAGAGAGCTGGGCAATTCTTGTGATTCCCACAATATCCAGAGTAAAATGCTGCTGAATGAACAAAAAGATTCTATGTAAGCTCTGGCAGCAAGTCTCACATTTAAAAAAAAAAAAAAAAAAAGAAAGAAAGGGAAGAAAATTTGCATCTGATTTTGTAAACGTTCAATTGGATGCAAATACTCACTCACCTTGGATGTCCAGTTCTGAATCTGCCTTCATGAGCTCTCTGTTATTTTCTATCATCCATTCCAGCAGGCATCTCAGAGCTCGCTTCTTACAATTCATTTTAAACCCTGGAAGAGGAAAATGTAGGTACCTTTTGGGGATTAAGAAAACATCAGCATCCATGCATGGAGATATGAAGGCCAAGAGAAAGAAAAGCCAGGAAACCAAGGGGCAGCTCTACAGCAGTGGTATTTTGTGCCACTTGCAGAGTCAGCCTGGAGGGAGGGTGTAGCAGCTGCAGCATTGCCAAGGATATGTGTGTGGATGGAGGGGAGTGTGTCCAGCTCCTGGCGTGCAAATCTAGACATACTGGGACTTTAATATGGTTGTCTTTAACAGACTTGCAAGAAAACCCTGAGTGAACATAACATGGCTCCTTTCCAAAGAGCATTTCCTGAGGTGTAGTTGTCCAAGACAGTCTGATTTTACACATTGCTGTGCATGGTCTTCTAGCTGCATGTTAGTAAAACATGAAAAACAAAAAAGGCTCAGCTTTGTAAAGTACTGGGGATGTGTGTGAAAATTTAAGCACATTTTTATTTATAATGATTTATCACCAAGATAGGGAGTAGCCACATTAAAAGTGATAAAAACAAGATGGAAAACTAGATCTTGCTAAAAAAATTTTCTTTACAAGTTCACTCACTGTTGCTTTAACCAGCAATGCTGGTACAGCAAAAGGATTTCTAATCAGTCACTAATGCACGATTGTTTAATTTTAATGGGCATGATCAATATCATCCGCTCCTTCTTTAAATGCTAATGAACACTTTAATACAACAGATGTGGACAAACAGTACATTTCAGATTAAAATTAGGCACAGCATTAAATAGCTCACAAACAGCAGAGGAATCCTGCTGGACATCTTGACAAACAACCACAGGCAGCTGATGAATCTTGAATTGCCACCACCAGCCCACAGTGTCTCAGGCTTGTACAACTACACTGCCATCCTGACCACCTAGAAGAGAAAGGTGCCTTTCCAAACCCTTGCAACTTCTTTCCTAGGATTTGTGCAAGCCCAACTGTGATTCCTGAGATGCCTATCCAAATTTTAATAACACAAGCACATTTCTAGCAACTACTCTTAGGTACAGTTACTATTAGCTGTTATCCTCCAGCCCATTTTGGTCGTGGCAAGAAATGTCAGGGAAGGATCCACAATCTAGACAAAATCCCCATCCCCTCCTAAATTGTGACAGAGAAACATCCAGTGCTGGATTGTCCATGTCCCCCAAATTAGTTGTCAGGCTCAGTAAACCAAAGCCAGAAGCTGGGTTACTAACTAGCTTTCAGCCAGTTTGAAGTCATAAGAAAATGGCAAACTTTGTTACCATGGGGCATCACATGCAGCTGAATTCACTTCAAGGTAAAGCTTCTATTTTTTCTGCTCTTAAATGTTGTCAGAGGAAAAGGCACTTGAATGACAGAAGTCCAATTCCTGATATCTGGTGTCATTTGTGTCTTGCTCCATTTGTTTTGGTGGATCCTGTCCTGAATTCATGAAATGTGAGTCCCAGTTCACTTTGGTAGGTACTGGAAACTCACCCCAGTGTTGCCCTGGTTTTACAGGGCTTTATAAGTTGTAACACTGTAGCTGTAGTTTTCCATACTTGTTTTGTAAACATGGTCCTTGTTTTTCTAAAGTGGTCGGGATTGTTTTGCACTTGTAGAATTATTTTTCATTCCTTTTCCTGGGGTGAAGAAAAATAATTAACCATGTTTTTGTCCTGTAAACTTTCAGGGGTGTTGACCCCTTTCACCAATCTTTAACTGTCCTTAGAAACATATAAAAATAGGTAAATAAAGAAGGGCAGGGCTTTTAGTCGGTCCTGCCTGGTAAAACCACTGCTGCTCTAAGACGCGCGTGTTTCTTCTGTTACTAACTAACCTACACCCCAGGGCTCAGCCCTCACTGGGGCTGGTGGCAGTCAGAGGAAGGAGAGCTGCATGTACCCACAGGAGTGGCCTCTGTGTGGAGCAGGGAATTTACATCCTTTAGAACACCAGTGACAGGGCTGTGGTGATACCCCCTCACCCTGAGCAGGTGAGGTGCCAGCAGCTCTGCTGGCATCACTCACAGTGGTGCCAGTGAGTACCACCTGGGATGGATGGTGTGCAGCACCCTGTTCAAAGGCACCTCTAATTTACAGTTCCTTGGCTTTCAGAGGGTACCATGCATTGCTTTGGGTTCAGCTTCCTTTATCTGTTTCTTCCCTTTTTTCTCTCTTGCATCTTGTGAAACCCAAACTTTTTTTTCTCCTTTTTAATTGTGTGAAATCAACTTGGAGTGAAAAGGCCACGAAGAAACTTTCTGACGCCAACTGAGTCTAAGCTGTGTCTTTGTTCTCAGCAGAGCTAAAGACCACATTAATCAGAAACTTTGCTGACCTTGTCTTTACTACCTGAAGACTGAAAGACAAAAGCAACACAGTCTGGCCACATTTAAAAATTCAATTAAAAAATACCAGCTGCACAGGGATAAATATTATCATAGACCTCAGTGGGGTTAGTTGTAACTATGATAAAGGCAATGCCTTCTTCTCACTCTATTTTAATTTTTTTTCCCCAAAAGAATAAAGCCTAGTTTTTGATTCTTCTGATTAAGACAGCTGTGTACGTGACAGTGTGCTCAGTGGTGTTGGGTAGCTAATGTTGGGGCTTTTAATAAGGAACAAAGTAAGGAATTCCTGAGAAGGGATGGCAAGCTGAAAGTGGAGAAGTGAAGCTACTAAAGTGGACCTGTAGAAAAATGTCCCTGTGTCCCTTTTTTTCAGACTATGCTGGTCTGATAAAAATACCACCTCTTCCTATAGCCCTGGCAGAAGCAGACTAGACAAGGGGTGAGAAGACCCTGCTCAGAGCTGGACTCAGCATCTAGAGGCAAAGTGAATTGAGCAGAGAGGTAACAGCATAACACTCCTAAGGATGAAACAGAGAGCCTTTTGTTGTGGCACCTGGCAGTGCCTTATGGATTTTATTTGTGTAATATTAAGCAAATGAGTGGATATCCAGTCAGCTGGGAACATGAGCAGCCAGAGGGGAGAAAACCAAATGAAATCCCTTGGTGCTGACAGTGACAGGAGGAGAAGTGGCAGCTCTCCCTGTCTGCTGGCAGGCCCCAGCCAGGTGGGTACCAGCTTTGGTGCAGCAATTAAATAGGAGCAGGGTTGTCTATGTCGAATGTTCAGTTAAATAAAGGGCCAAATTCCTCTCAGAACATCCTCCGGCCCCGCCAGCTCCCCCTGACTCTCTCCTTTCCCGGCTTGCCAGCAGCCTGCCTGTGGGGTTTCCTTGCGTGCTGCACCTTTATCCAGCCGCCCTCGCTGGCTCTGCTCTCCCCTTCGCCCCTCCTGGGCTCGCTGTCCCCCTGCGGGGGCATGCCGGGGATGGCGGCGGGCTGCGGAGGGGCGCGGGGGTACCTGCGGTGCTGGGGGCCCGGGGGGGCCGCTGGCACAGAAGTCCTGCTGGGCCTCCCCGAGGGCCGCGGGGGCACCGGGGAGTTGGTACCGCTGCGCCGCCCGCCCGAGGAGCTGCGGGAGGCAGCGCTGTGCGAGGCGTTCCTGCCTTGGCCAGCACACCTGTCCCTCTCCGAAGGGGTGTCAGAGGCTGTGCTGGAGGCGCTGCTCCCTTTTGAGTTCAAGTGCAGATTCGAAAGGTTTCTCATCAAACTGTGTGACAGGGGAGAGGAGTTCCTCGAGTGGCTGATGGGTGTGAAGTGGTGAGTGACGGGGGCGCGTGTCCTCCTGACGGCGGCGGCGTACGAGTCCTGGCTGCGGAGGTAGGGCAGGTACTGGGTGACTGTGCTGGGGCTGTGCGGGTGGCCGTGCTGCAGAGAAATGGCTTTGGCTATCTGCTGCAGGCGCAGTGTCTGCATCCACTGGCTGTCCGTGCCTGGCAAGGAAATGGAAACAGAGTCAACTTCCTGTGAATTGGTGGAAAACCGCTCCCAGGTTTACCAAAGGTGTGAGGTTAGGTACCAGGGCTTCTCTCGGAAGAACCTCAAACCACCCTTCCCCTCCCAACCTTGCAGCAAATAGTCCCAGGTTTGAGTATGTTCAATGTTATGGTTGAACCTAATGTTGGGCTTTTAAAATAGCAAGTGATACAAATATTTCTGATGCCACTGCAGATTATGGGGCTTGGACTAGAAGACAGTTACTGAGCCATCCACTTGTCTGTTCAGATGGGTTCCCACTCCCAAGTGCCTCCTGGTCTTTGGCACCCAACCTGGTTTTAAACATGCCCTATGCTGCTCTTGGCAACCTCAGCAGATTTCTCCACAGCTTTCATTACAAAAGAGCCTGGAGACCCCCGGAGCAGGCACAGAGGTCACCCCAAGGTACCAGTACTGCTGCCACATTGCCTTCCACCTGCATCTCTCCCATCTGGCACAGTCATGCTGTTCACAGCCCAGCACAGAGAGGAAAGGGTGCAGAGCCAGTGCAAATGCCAGCTGTGGCAGCCACATTCACCTCCTCTGCCTCCAATTTATGTTCCAACTGCTACACACCACAAAAACCAGAGCTACTTCAGTTGTTGTTGCTGCTACAAATTCAGAATTCAATCCACTTTACATTCAGCTTCATGCAGAAAACTGACTGTATGTGGAAAAGCCAGTGAGGCATCAGGCTTCAGCCAGGCTGGCTCAGACAGTGCTTAACTGTGAGCAACTCAGGGTATTACAGTTCCCTCTACACCTACTGTCACAGCCCCGGGGTCGTAACAAAAGTTGTAGCTTTCAGAGATCACACTGAAGTGGTTTTGAAAGTCAGTCCTGTGGTTTCCATGAAAGCCTTTAGCAAATACAATAGCTGTAAATTTTCCATTTGAACTGCAAGGGCTGCCTGGTTTGCTACTTTGTGGATAGAGCAGAGAACAGGAATTCCTCTTATCTGAGGCCACAGCTCTGGCCAAAGACCCATGGGGAGCAGCTAAAATAATTTTGTTCTAAAGAGATTTGAATGATTTGTCCTTAAAGATTGCTAATATCATTCCAACAGGAAAGCATAACCCTTGCTGCCTCTCACTTGAACACTTCATTGACCATAGGGGGTTTTGTGGGAGCTGGATAGTGGCTCTGTCCTCATTAGGATTGCTCCTGTTAAAATGTAATGGATGATCTCTTCCACTCCTCTTTTCCCCAGACTTTGTTTGAATCCGAAGAGATTTAAATCACTTCAGCTTATTGTCAAGTGTGTCAAAAGGAAACTGTCTTTCCTGTCATAGTGTGTGTGACACTGACACAGAAGATAGCTCCACCTGCACTTAGAGGTGAACCTTCTTTCACAGAAAGACAGATGGGAATTGCCTCCTCTGCCTCTTAACCTCCTTGAAAGTCATGGTTTCAAAAGAAACAGGCATGCCAAAATGTACCTGCTAGACACTCTTGCCTCTGCCATGCCCCCATGCCTTCCTACCAAGGCTGTGGATGTGAATCACAGACCTCATAAACCTGGAAACAGCAGGCTCAGGACTTAAGTTTGGGTCTTCATTTGTTATCAACACTCAGGTGGCCATCACATGCCCCATGGAACCTCCCTGAACAAGGGGCTCCCTTCAGACTGTTCAGTCCTTGCTCCTTACAGCCAACAGCAGTTGGCAGCCCAGGATCCAGCTGCCCAGCAAGGGTCTCCCAGTGTGCCCTGTGGGGCTGCCTCTCGGGGCTGGGGGGCTTCTCTCTCACATGGTCTCAGAGCCACCAACTCTGTGCACTGAGTTCTGTGCTCTATGTCGTAGCCCACAGAGGTGGTACCTTCACTGCTGGTTATTTTAGCCTATTAGACAGGTATTATCCTTACCTTTGTGCTTGGACTTGGTGGTCTTTTAAACCTGGGATAGGTGGTCTGGTAAAGCAGACAGGCCAGAAGGTTTGCTAGAGCTGAGGCACAGCTTTCGTGCTGGCTGGTAGCCCACCTCCTCTGAACTGTGCCTATTCAATTGGCTGCTGGCAATACATTAGTGCTTCCAGTAACTCCTCCAGTGTGCCAAAGGGACAGACAAGCTCTCCCACCACTCACTGAAAAAAAGCAACCATTTTGGCTTACAGAGGCTGAGCCAACCTGTGAAGATACACACACTTGGTATGGCTGCAGGGCTCATCACCCCAACAATAGGGTAACATCTATCTGCAAAGCTAATCTGCAGTAAAGATGAATCTTTTAGGACATGCTCTAAGTTTCATCTGCATTATAAAATGTAACTGTGTTGCAAATGGATCACAATTGCTTAGGAATAAGCACACCCACTTTAGATGTGTCTGTAGTCCCCACCCAGTGCCTCTCAATTCACAGGGCCATTCTTCTACAGTTGCTAGTAGTGTACAAAATTGAGAAGTTGCTGCTCTGCTCACTGGTATTTTGTTCCAGCTCCTGTACTGTCCCTCAGGTGTCCCAACCCAAACATTTCTGCAGCCCTACTGTGAACTCAAAGACAGAAACAGCTTGGCTAACAAACACCTTTACAAAACAACAGCAGATCTTAAAGGCAGAACTGTGCTCGAGTCAACTGAGCTGAATGTGAATCTGTCAGCAGCACACATTAATTGGGAAATGAAAACTGCATTGTAGAGCCCACTGCATTATTAAACATTTCTCACTGAACAAATCAAGCCCCAGAAGCCATAACAAACACCATTCCAGAAGTCAGAAAATGATGAGCCAGGGCTGGCTCCAATGGGCAAGCTGAGCTGTGGAAGAGGAATGCAGTGAGAAGATTCCCACAATTCCTCAGAGAAGAGCAGGATGTCAGGAGCACTTGTGTCTGCCAGGCTGGCAGTATTCTACTTGTCAAAACAGTGCATCATCCACAGGGGACTTTCTGCCACCCCACATGCAGCTTCTGAGGCTACAGCCTCAGTATGTGTCACCCTGCAAGAGCATTGGCCAGAGCAAGAGCTCCCATGCATCTCAAACAGGAGGTGCCCTTTATCCAAGCATGACATCTGTGCAAAGCTGTGTGCTGGGTGGCTGAGACTGGGAGGGAAGAGCTGGCCAGAGCACTCCAGTTGAGTGTGAGCTTATCACCATGGACTGCTTCCAGCCTGCTTCCTACAGGAGCACACAGGTCATGCCCCTTACCCTTCCGACACAGGTAACAGGCACCCCTAATGGGGGAAAAATGGATCTGATGGCCACCAATGTAAGCAAGTTAATCAAGGACATCCAGACTGGAGGCAGTCTGGGCTGCAAAGATCTTGCATTGGTAGGGTTTGCAGTCCTGAGGGACATGGGTCAGGTAAAGATAGGCTCATGAATTTTAGGAAAACAGACTTCCAGCTCCTCAAGGACATAGCCAACAGGATCCCCTGGGGACACAGGAGTGGAATAGAGCTGACAGATCTTTAAGAAAGTCTTCAATAGAGTGCAAGAGCTCTCCAGGAGCAAGAAATTGGGCAAAGAAGGCAAGAGACTGGTGTGTCTGAGTAGGGAACTGCTGGTCAAAATAAGGGGAAAGAAGCAAATGTGCAGGAAGTGGAAACAAGGACAGGCAGCCTGGGAAGAGTATAGACATGAAGTTCCGCTGTACAGGGATGTAGTGAGGAAGGCCAAAACAAAGCTGGAACTGAACCTGGCAAGGGATGCAAAGAATAACAAGAAGGGTTTCTACAGCTATGTTGACAAAATAAGTTCAAAAGAAGGTGTGCCCCACTGATAAATAGCACTGGAAAATTGGTTAAAACAGATGGGAAGAAGGCTTTGTCTCAATCTTCAATGTCAGCCTCTCTTCCCACACCTATCAAGTCAATGGGCAGCAGGAGCAAAATGCTTCCTGATCTTAATATCAGTGGACAGAGAAGAGGTACAGATGTCATTTATCTGGACTTCTGTAAAGCCTGTGACATGATCCCCCCCAACATCCTTCTCTCTAAATTGGACAGAGATGGATTTGCTGGGTGGACTGTTAGTTGGGTATGGAATTGGTTGAAGGGTTGCATCCAGAGGTCAATGGCTTGGAGTCCTGGTGTACATCAGTGACAAGTGGTGTCCCTCAGGGGTCCATACTGGGAACAGTGTTGTTTATTATCTTCACCAATGACATACAGAGGGATCAAGAGCACCCTCAGCACACCTGCAGGTGACACCAAGCTGAGCGGGGCAGTTGATGTGCATTGACTTTTTGCTGCTCTCCCCATACACACTCCGCCCATGTCAGCAATAAAGCTCACATGTGCTGCCTTACCTGAGTCAGATCTGCTGCGTGAATTCCCCTCTGAGTTGGGCAGTGAGGTCTGTATCAAGAGCTGCACTGCCTCGACCTCGTCCTGCGCTTTCACCTTGCTCCAGCAGATAGCTTGGATGTGCCTTGTGCTTTTGGGAGCTCTAACATCACTCTGCTCAGGAAGGACACAAGTGTGAGGATGTAATAACACACAACAAACTAAACTCCCCTGTGAGGGAACTTCCACCAGTACCTGGCCGGCAGCAGTGGTTTCAATAAAGAGCCTGCTTTGCAAAACCACTTAGCTAGTTCTGAAATATTTTTAGACTCTAGATAATTTTGGCTGGCACTTGTGATTATGCTAAAAATGTGGTAGTGAATAACTGCTTCAGTTCTTGCACCCTGTGGAGGAAAGATCTGAAGGATTCTGAAAGATTCCTCTACAAACACAAAAATACATTTTACTAGTTCTATTAATGGGCATCATATGTGCACTGCTTTCTGCTAAAAGAGGTAGAAGTAAGCAGGTGTTTTTGCAGGGGGATCCCCAACAAAATTTTCCTGGCGTATCAAGCTCCTTGGTTTGCTGTTAAGGACCTACGTCTCCTCTGAGAAACTTCAGCCTGAAAGAAAACTACTTCTTCAGTTCTGAGACAAGCAAGCAAGGCCCAGGATTTCCCCATCACTCCATCACTGCCTGAATGCTTGTTCAGGACAGAGCTGAATCTCATTTATCAAACTTCTAATAGACAGAGTTAGTATTTATAAAATCAGTATTGTAAGTAACTGCAAACTCCTTTTACAAAGTTAATTTCTATCACATCAAATTGTATTCTGGGTTTTATTTTATCTTATTCTTGATTTATTTTCTTTCTTCTCCTGTTGCTTCTCTGCTCTCCTAATTAGCACATCATCGAAAAGATAAAAACCAGCCTCTTTAAATAACACAAACAAGACTGACCACTCTACTTCAAGCAAAAGGAGCTTTCATCCCTGAGAAGAAGAGCCATCCCAGGCAGCAGTCTGGGGCCATTGTCTCTGTAAACTTCATTCAGCTTTTGCTCTGAACTTTATATTTTACAATTAATTGCAGGCTGCTGAGACTTGACTATAGGATATAACAAAGCCAGAGGATGTTATTTGCACACCTCCTGTGCAGGTTTTATCTTGAATCAACTATTTTATTTGTTTCTTAGAGCTTACCTCATATGTAACAACACATTCTACAGACTGGTGTTCTTCTATGCCCACAATCCATTTCTCCATTACAAACGGTGGCTGGAAAAAACATGGTGAGAGTTTTATTAGGTGCTCTTCACCTCCCGAATTGTTTCTAAATCATCCAGAAGATATTTACAACATTTGCCTCTTTTCATTCATTCCTATATTGTTAACATCAATACATTTCTTAAGATTTCATAAGACAAAGCAATAGATTTTTGAAATATTTACTTCCTTGTTTACAAAAGGAAACTGAGAAGAGATTTCCATACATGATACACAGCAGATGAGACAATATGGAATGTTTTTGGGGGAGCATAAACCTTCTTCACTTTTGTGCGTGTACCCTTTTTCTTCTGCTAGATTTACAGAGGAAAGCAAGAACAAGCATCTAGAGATTCTCAGAGACATTCCTTGACAAATATAAAAATGTTGAAGTATGTAAAAAGTTAGTGTTACTGTACTAGTCGTTAGTTTATTTAATTTCATGCCTATTTTAAAGAAAAAATTGAAATGTCTAAGATTAAAATTAGACAGAAAACTAATCATAGTAATAACAACAGTCATAATAATAATAATAACCAAAAAAAATCACAAGTGTTGTTCCAGAAATCACTAACTATAAAAATAGTATTAGCATGAATTAAATACTACAATCTTTTTTGGCAAATACACCTATATCACATTTTCCTTAAAATTCTTACTGTTGACAATCTGCCTTTCATTTTTTCCTTTAGAAAACATGACTAAAGGCTTCCCCCCCAATTTTGCCCCAAAAATTCACAGTTAACAGCACTCAAGAGTTTGGGTGTTTTTACCAGTGCACATTAGAACAGCATTCTAATTGGCAATCAAGCTGTATATTTTTTCAGTTAGAAATTTATTTTGTTAGCTATTATCAAGTGGAGCATATTAATAAAAACAAACAATTAAAATAATAGCTAACAAAATGCCCTCTGCATCAACAAAACTTCTGTTCCTTAGGGAAAAGCAGTCTGAATGCTTACTGGTAAATATTTACAGGCAGATTCTGAAACGGGGTAAAATGCCCAGTGACAGTGAATTACAGATGTTCAGTGCTGCACTGTCTGTGATGGGTTTCAGTCTTTGCAATCCAGTGTTGCATGAAAGAGACAGTTTTAGAACCAGGTAAAAGTTCTAAAAACCATGCCAAAAAAAAAAAAAAAAGAGAAAAAACCCAACAAAACCCCCCAGACAAATCACATGAAGTTTCTGGAACATTTTAATTGGTTTCTTCTCCTGAAAAATAAAGCAAATTTTTGAACATTCTTTTCATTAAAAGGGGTAATAAATTCAGATGATATAACATGGAATTAAAACAAGAAAATATAAATTAGTTCCTTCTCTTATTTGTCTATTGTTAACATTATTGTCAGATTAAAGGAGAATCAAAATACCTAACTCCTATTATGATACAATTCTATTTAAAATGTGCATTTTATTTAAAAGCTGTCAAGAGAATGAGCTTCTGCAAGCACAAAAGTCGACTGCTGTGGTATTTTAATGCCTTTGTTTGAGATCTGTGAATTCGTGAAAGCTTTAAGGCTGTAAATACCTTTGTCATCTTTAAAATCTCTACATCAGGTAGGTTAGTGTTGAATGTCACATCTTTTATGTAGGTTATTGCAATTTCATCCCCGTCCATCTCCATGTACATTTTCCATTTACAATCCTATGAATAATAATAAAAAAAGAATGCTGGATTAATAGAATACAAATAGAAAAAAAACCCCCCAACAACAAAATCCAAAATGAAACAAAACTGAAAGCCAAAACTACCTGAAATCTAATCCTCAATATATGAAGGGAAAAAATAACCCAGCAAGAAAGTCAAGGGGCATATACATATTTTAGGATATGCATGTTGGCAGTACAGTAATGATAATGGAAAAGCCTCAGTTTTCTTGTTCCCTCTTCTCTCAGCTCAGCCCACGAAGCAGCTGGCACCTTGGCAGGTCTGGATGTCTTGTGAGGTGTGGTGTCCCTGAATGGGTTCAGCTGGACAGACAGGCTGCTGGAGCACAGGGCTTGGGAGCTCTGCAACCCCCAGGGCAGTGGAAGGAGTCAAGAACATCATTCCAGTGAGCCCAGGAATAAATGACCAAAGTCTGTGCAACACCTTCAAGACAATTGCTCAGATAATGGGCAAAAGGATGAGCTTGTTATTGCAGCTCAGTTATTGCAGATACTGAGAGGCACTGAGCATCCTCAACTTCTGCTTGCCTCCAATTGCACTATTAATTATAAAGAAGCTAGCTTAGAAAATAATCACAGTGAGTCTAATAAACCACAGCAGTAAAAGGTATCCTTAAATAATCCCCTGAGCTGAACAGGGGGCCAACATCCCACACTTTGCACAGGTGTGAGCCTGCAGAAAGTGACAGATGGCAGCATCCTGCAGGACAACCCACATGGACTGAGTGCTGGAGCTGGGGTTCGTGTCTGTGGCCAGGGAGGCTCCCACTGGGGACCAGAGACTGCTTGTCCACGGTACAAACCAGCCAACGTTTGCTGGTCTGCCCAGCAGGTGCTTTGGGGATGAGACACAGTGCAGTGCACTGAGCTCCTCCAAAAATCAGTCCCCTGAAGGACCACTCTACCAGTGAAGCAGACTGTCTCCACCTCCATATAGGAAGGTGGGAATCTTCCTTCAGGGAGACAGGAGCTGCTCCAGACATGTCAGGAGTTCAGGGATCTGTGTCTGCCACACACCACCTGTAAGGCAGGCGTGGGCTCAGCATTTGCAGGAGGCAGTCTTCACCTTGGTTTTGCTCAGAAAATGCAAAACCTTTCAGTGGGGACACAGATGGACACTTAGGGCCACAGGCTTGTGTGAGCAGTTATTTGCACAGACAAACCTACAGCAGCCTAAAAAGTATCCATTTGCACAGGTGATTATCTGTGCTGTTTGCCCGTGCATCTCTCGTAAGTGTAACGTAGGAGGTCAGCCCTCAGAGGGCTCAAAGCTTTCCATCACACACTGAATTGGCAATTCCTAAATAAAAGAAAACTGAAATATAATTTCTGAACTGCAAAAAGAAATTATGCTTATGACAGCATTTGGCCCTGTGTGTCCATCTGTCCCTGTTGAAAGCTTCCACATTTTACAAACAGAGAGGGCATGAGAGTTGGTTTTCACACTGCCCTGGTGCGAGTTTGAATGATGGGAACTGCAGTTCAGTGGTCAGGGCACCAACCAGGACTCAGAGGCACCAAGTTCAGTTTCCAGTTCTGCTATTGGCTTCCTGTGCAACCTGATCAGGTGCCCAAGTCGCCCTGTGCCTTCATTTCCTAATCACAGACTGTATCTCTTCACACATCTCTTTTCTGTCCTGTGTTTTGCATTTGTGATCTGACCCAGGGTAAAGCCTGTCCTGTTCCAGGCAGATTCAGCACTGTGCACTGGCCCTGACATTGGCTGAGGAAGGCATGTGCTTTGAAAGAGAACAGCAGCAGCAAAGGGAGTTGTCTCTGACTCTCGAGCTGCACTCCTCTCCCTGCCCACAATGCTCTCGTTGCCAGACTTTTTTGCAGGAGATTCATGCTACTGCAAATCAAACCTGAGGTTAGAGACAAGATGCTTGATGACATTTTTAAGTTTTACAAGAACACCTGAGCCAACAAAAGAAAAAAATGTCAACATAAAGTACTGTCCTCCAGTTAGTTCAGCACATCCCCTGCCATCTCTGAGTAATACCAGTGCCAAGCACTTGAGAGCCAGAGCTGCACCTTGTGCTAGGGCTCCCGTGCCTCTTGACTCAGGATTTGGTGCTGTTCACTCACATTTCCCTGCAGACTAGATCAGAAAAATATGATCTCATTTTAATAAACAAAATAAACCAACCAACCACCTCTAGAGAAAAGCTCCGTACATCCAGGGTCTGGCAGGGGGTGGGCACTGCCACTGCCCATCCCCTTCCCAGATCCACTGCACAGGCAGGATCCCCCTCCATGCAGTCATGGACCAGACTGCCCCATGCAGGGTGGATTCCTGAAACCTGCACAAACACTGCCTTCCCCAGCTCTGAACTGCATCTTCAGAGAAACACTCACCTGTCCCTCAAACCCAGTCCCCAAAACTTTGATCCTTCTTGGAGCTCTCTCCAGCCACACTATGCAGGTACCAAGAGGGGCAAGATGCCATACTAGGATACCTGCTCTGGTCTCTCAAAAATACATGTCTCATTTTATTTGGAAAGGTTTTCATTCAGTGTTATTAGAAAATCATTACTGGAAAGGGGAAAGAGACAATGAGAGAGAGAGGGAGCAGATAAGGAGAGTGAGAGGCAATAAGGGGAAGGGGATGTTGGGAGAAAGAAAATATATAAAAAAGAGAGGGAGGAAGGGAAGGGAGGAAGGGAAGGAAGCAAGGAGGGAGGGAGGGAGGAAAGAGGGAGGAAGGAGAAGGAAGGAAGAAAGGAAGGAAGGAAGGAAGGAAGGAAGGAAGGCAAGGCAAGGCAAGGCAAGGCAAGGCGAGGCAAGGCAAGGCAAGGCAAGGCAAGGCAAGGCAAGGCAAGGCAAGGCAGCAAGTAGGGGACAGTAGAACCAAGGCACTTAGCAAATATCTCAGATAAGCAGATGGTTACTTTTCTTACAAACCTAGTAACCATTTTGTTCAACCACACAGTAAATAATGCAAGATTCATGTGCTGCAGAAAGAAAGGGACGTATTTCCCTGTTTTCCAAGGGAGTTCCAGGTTCTTATAACAGGAGATGCTCATCCATTTAAGCAAAAATTTGGCTAGAAAAACCAAGCATATTAATTTCAATTCTTTGATGAATTGTAGCCATATGACTTCTTAGATCAAAACTGCATTTAGTGCCAGGTGTATGTGGGAAAATAATTTGGAAATGGCTTGTTCAAAGTGTCTGGTTGATAGATATGCTTACACAAGTCCTTCAAAGAGACTTCCCTGGATATCTTGTCATTCAAGCATTAAAATACCTCCCAATATCTACCTGCTTGATTTTGATCTAAATAAAAAATTTCAGCTTTTTGTTTTAAAAAATTGTCTAGTTTCAGAACCGAAAGGCACAACCTGCAAAACTCCCTGCAAAAACATTTCCAAATAACACTTTGACAAATCCAATAAATCAACAACCTCTAAAAATTATTGTAGAAAAGTAAATCACACATATATTTCAGCTGTTTCTTCTCAGCTTTGAAACAGAAAGTAAGAGCACTTTAAAAATTAAGTCTCCAGCTTACTGGGGTGACAATACTCCTTTAACCCCATATGCATTTATGTCTGCAAAAAAAAACCTGAAAGGGAAATGAAAAAGATGAGGCACAGGCTCTGAACAGCAAACACATAACCTGCAACAAGAGCTTAAAACCTTTGCTAGGGAGGCACTTCATTTTTCAAGGGGGCCCAAATCAAGCATTCATTTTAAAACCAGTGGTTGCAATAAACTTTTTTGTTTTTTTAAAGACTGAAATAAAAACGGAAGTGGCATTGTAGCAGATAACTGGATATTAGAAGAAAACAAAGATGTAGTGCAAGATGAAACAAATAAGAAAAAATGTTGGCCATGTTGATACTAAAAGTAGTAGCATGTTGATGTTTTAGGTCCCCAGAAGCTCCTTTACATTCTTAGCTATTATCTATCTCAGCTGCTGAAACCTGCTGTTTTAAAGGCATTAGAGTTGAACATCTAGTGACAGCACTTGGGTTATTTATCATTATGTATCACCCTGCTACACTGTATTTTTTTATACTGGATTTAAAGGAAGATAACACAATTATGGTTAATTTGCTTCTCTTCTTTATATATATAGTGTCATGACCCACCACAGCTTTGTCCCATGAGATATTTTTAACCAGAAAGAAATCCACAAGAAACTCTCCCTAAAAATTCCATTAATAACCTCTTGTAGCATGTATAGGTTGCAGGGTCTGGAACTAAGAATGTTTTAATCTCTTCAGCAAAACAATGTCTCATAATGATGTACAGGACTATTGCTGCACTGATGAAGAATCATACATAATTCAGCACCTTTCACTTGGCACCACTGTGATATCCTCATTAGCAGTGGCTCACAGTGGCTGTCAGATGGTGTCCATGCGAATGCAGGCATTATATTGTCTTTGAGATGTGCAGCTGCTTCCATGACACTGCCAGTATATAAAAACATGACGCCAGTTTGTTTTATTTAGTGCTAAACCTTCCAGTTTGTAAAAACAAGGCTGACACAGAGCCTGACATGAGGCAGTGAAAATAATTAGCTCTCATTTTCTCAGCCTCCTATTTCCTTCTCCCCGCTGTGTTCTCTTTCCACTAAACCACCACATGTCAGTCGAAATGGGAGGCAATTAGTGGGCTCATTTCAGTCCCCACAACTGTGCTGAAAAGAAAGTATTTATGATGGCACAATGAACAGCTGAAAGATTAAATAACATTTGCCTTTTGAAAAGAAAATGACTTCTAGCTAAATGGGCAATTTTTGATTATTCTCAAACAAGCTTAGAGTAGTTGGTTTTTAAAATACAAGAAAGGAAAATGAGTCATTTTTAGGTGAAAGAATCAAATAAAACTTGACACAGTAATGCAAATAACTGATGTTTTATTGCAAAATATGTAAATGTGTTATACCCTTAACAATGGCTGGTGTCTCAGGTCAGGGCAGGCTGCTGCCAGCCAGGCTCCAGCAAGAGAAGGTGGCTCCACCGCCGGTTTTGTTTCAGCTGTGCAGGCAGAAAAAAAGAGGGGCGGAGGGGAGGCCTTGCGAGAGAGATGGTCTTAAAATGTACAGAAACAAAGCAAGCGGAAGATATATTTATGTTATCAGTTGCCTGGGTGCCTCCTCCGAGTCAGAGCCCCAACTCCTCTGCAAGGCAACATGCACTGACTGGCTGCAGCTTCCCCTGGAGAAGCACGAGGCCCCTTAACACCTACGCAGCCCAAGCAGCAGTACCAAAAATATCTGTCCCCTGACAGCACCTGCTTTAGCATCCAGCACTGTGGAGCTCTGCACAACAGAGTGGCACATCATGGTAAACATCAGGCACTGCTGTGTGTGCCCCGAGAACAGGGGCTGGCAGTAGGCAAGGCAAGAGCTCAGTGATACCCCAGCATTTACCAAAAGTTGCCCTTGCCATGGGATCAGAAGCAATGGGGATGTTGCAGTCATAGGCATCATCCCCATGAGCAGCCTGCTTGCAACAGCGGGATCGTAAAGGTGGAAGCATGAAAAACATGTCCCTTTCCTGAGGGCTGCATGGGTGCCCTCCTGTACTGTCCTGCCAGTGGCATTTCCTGTGGACCACTCGTGGGGACAACGTGCTGGAGCCGTGCGGACATCATGTCCCCACTGCAGCACATAGAGTGACTGCTCACACCCTGCAGCTCTGCAGGATACCAGCTGAGGGAACAAGGGGGCTCAGGAGCTCAGAAAGGCATGGCAGGGCCACTGTTCCGCTGGGAACAAAGGCTGCTCTCCCAGGCTTTTGTCTGGATAGCATATGCCAAGCCTACAGACCACTGGGAACCTCTCTGTGCTCCTGCAGACATATCTGTGACCAAGGCTGTACGTGAGAGAGAACGTGTGGAATGCAGCAAGTTAATTCAGTGGCCAATGTTTAAAAATAAATCTTTAGATTAAAAAGTCTACAAAAAAGTGAACAAAATACCTAGCTGAAAAGTCCGTATGTCCCTTCAGGGCTATGAAATAATTTCTAATAGGAATCCCTGGTCTAGCACTGCCTGCACAGGGATTTTTAAAGGTCTTGGCTTGAGTTCAACTTCAGTTCCACATGGATGCTACAGCTGGAGCAATCTCAGTGGAGATGATGGAGTTACACCAGCACCACCTCATGCAAAAACAATACGTGGTCCTGAAAAGAGTTTTGGAAGTAAATACCAGGAGCTCAGATAACCTGCACTGATCCACCTTCTTGGCAGACTACATTATTTTGTTCTTAATGACGGTGGCAACATTTTAATGTGGCTGTGGTTTTATTCTACAGCTTAGGTAATTTTTTTGTGTCCCTTCACTGACTACTTGTTAGAATAGGAGCAAACCTAGGAAAATAGCACACAAACACAGCTACTCTGATTCTTGCATTAACTATTAGTCTTTAGTAATGAAAGCATTGTGCTTTGACATGGAATTAAAGAGAGGATTTAGAAGACAAGGTTTTGAGATAGGGATAAATAACCCCATGTTAGAAAACCAAGTATTATTGGGAGTATTTTGCAAAGGATGGGTCAGATAAAACCAATTCCTCCTCCAATTTTACTTACTGAAGTGGGTTAAAATACCTACAGAGCACGGAGAAAATAAATGACTGAAAAGCTGTAAAACTGAAATTTCAAGTTTTATACCTTGACTCTTGCTTTATTTTTAAGAAAGTAAAGAAAGAATTTATGAGCGTTGATATAGTGGGAGGGTGGAGAGGAACAAGCAGCAGAAATAGTCTCAAGCACTTGTGAAACCACACTCCAGTTAGAACTATTTCACTACTGTTTTTTCTTGTACTGCCTGCATTTTGCCAGCCTGGGCTTCTCCACGTGAAGAATTGGTCACAATGTGGCTTCAAAGTAGCCTTAAAAATATATTACCTTTTCCACTACACATTTAAATAATAGAATTAAAATATATCTCGGTTCGGATATTCAAGGCTACAAAATAGTTCACACAGTTAGCAGATGAATAGGCTCTGCTCCTTACCTTGTCAAATGGAGGGAGAGGGAACTGGGGGAAAATAAGGCAAAACGGTGAGCCAACTTCAAGGCTTTGTGTTTGGATATAGGTCAAATTGTGCCACTCTCAGTAAAAAATGAAAACATTCAATGGCATAGTGAAATCTGCCCTTTTGAGGACCAAAACTAAAGAATGCATCAATCGAAGGCAAAAAGACTGTAAGGCATCCTTCTCAAGGGGTTTGGTGATTCATCAGTGTGGAGCTGACATAGCTCAGGCACCTTTCCCTGATTGGGAAATTTTAATGAGCCATCTAGGATGAGAAAGCCATTGAAAATTCCCCCTGCAGTCCTGCAAATCAGCTCAAGCCACAACTGCCAGGGTTTGTTGTTTTACTCCCCATCTTGGAGTTAATTGGTGGTCCCCTGCTTTTTTTTTTAATTTGTGGGGAAAAAAAAAAGTCTAAATCTATCACCTTTCAGCTCATTGGGAACTGTGTACAGAAAGGTCATGAAAAGGCAGTGAATGGAAGTAACCACATAACTTGAACTACAAGAGTTGGAAAAGAAACCTCTAAAAACCAGGTTAGCTTTGCAGTGCTCACTCCTGATGCATTCAGAGAGCACAAAGGTCAACTGAGCTTTTATCGCCTCAAAAGATGCAGCTAAAAAAGGAAGGAAACTGTAATGAAATGACTGCATCTGTCAGCTGGTGGAAACCAACATAATCCCACTATAAGATGCAGTTTAAATTAGATAAAAAATATGGGGCTGGTAAAGCTGTTTACTGGGAAGTCACTGTTTCATTCAGCATACAGAAAAGGCTGAACATTCAAATGCTGTCCTGAAGCATATCCAGCAGGATCCTTGCTAAAAGGCACTGTCATTCCTAAGTTGCTGCCTGCTGATGAAGAAAGGTGTGCCGGCTGTGCTGATGGGGCACAGCACAGTGCCCAGGAGAGGAAACCTGTGCCCTGAGGAACCATCTTCACACCACAGATGGTGCTGTGCTCTTACCAGCCAAAGACATCTGAATCAACCAGCACCCCTGAAACGGTTTCTGGGTCCTGGATCAGCTTCTCCAGCACTTTTATATCCTGGTATTGCTGTATGGCATGATGCACTCCAAGGCTGCACCCACTCCATAGCTTTAGTTTGGACCAGGAGGCTTTCAACTATGTGTCCATCCTGTCCCGTGCTTGGGCAGAGCCACCTCCAGTGACATGGATGAACTTGCTTGGAGGTGCAACTACAGCAGAAGATGCAGTACAACCACTAAAGGGAACTCAGCCCAGAAGACCAGCACAGAGACAGCCTGGTGTGAAACTTCCCAGCACGACCTGTTCTCCTTACAGAGCCCTTCCTGCTTCTCTGCACCACCTCCCAGATGACCATAATAACCTCCCTTGGTGTACACAAGTCTAGCAGCCAACATATCACCCAGGAACATACACCCTCCATATGTAACCCAGATTTGAGCTTATTGCCTCTTCTTCCTCATGATTAAAACAGGAGAAATGCTTCTTAGCTAGGCAGCTGGTGTTAGGGACTGATTAGGGTAAAGTTCCTTTGAGAAATTTATTTTTAACCTGATGTAGGCCAGCTTTTTAGCTATAAAGATGGTGGAAGGTATGATCCCAAGTGCTTCTGCTGACCCAGTTTTACAGAAACAGACACCACTCTTTTACAAAAATGGGACAATAAAAGAAGTTTAAACCCTTCAATCCTGGTTTTTGCCCTTTTCCCAGTTCATTTTGGAACAAATGTAGATGGCAGCAGAAGCTGGCTCAAAGGAGCCTCTAGGGGAGCTAGAAGATTGTATCCAGGGGTTTTCAAAGAAGCAAGCTAGCCAAATTTCCTGTACAGTATGTACCACACCAGTCTTTGTTAGTGTTATGTTTAATGCAAATTACTTGCCCATGTTGGCCCTCGCATCCTGCCCAAAAACTCAGATAATCTGCTCCTTCCAGTTCACTTTTTCAAACTGGCTCTGCTGCAACATCTTTAAAAGTAGGTATGAGTTAATGTGCAGAACTCAGACAGATGTTTCCAGCCCAGACATATTCAGGTGACAAATTGTGCATTCCCTGGAACAGCATCACTGAGCACATGGCGTGCTGCAGCAGGGCAGCTGACAGGGAAGGCATGCCTGGCATGCAACCACAGCTCCAGAGGGAATGGCTTCCTTAGAAAAGGGCCCAACAGCACACACAGCACACAGGACCAATTAGGAGCTCACAGGGAAGGCGGGACCAAATAAAAAAGGTTGCCAGAAGCCTGCAGAGGTTATGTCAACACTACACAGGCCCATTGAACTAACTCTGCCCTCTCATAACAATTCAGCTCCTGTCCCATAGACTTTGCATTCAGTCTCACTTGCACATTTTGCTGTCATGGCTAAAACATCGACTTGTCTTCAAACTTAGGGAGGCGTTAGTACAACACAGATTTCTGTCCAGTGCTCACAGGTCTATATGCTCCTTCTCTTGCTCTTTCCTGGGAGTACTGCCCAACTTCCTGCACTATGGCTCACAGCCCATATTGGAAATGGAAGGGATATATGAGCTATTTCATGGACTTTTAGTTTCTTTAAGAGTTAGTTGCATGTGGGAGAGAAAAATGCACACCTACAGAAAAGCAGCTGTACAGCTGCATAAACAACATGCATTCAAGAACACTGAGACAGTCTAAGTAATTCACATAGTTATAAAGAAGATTTTTGTAGGAAAAAGAAGTACTTAGGATAAAAGAAACAAACTAAAAAAAGAAATCTCCAGACAAAAAGCTTTTTCAAATTGATGAAATTATTTCAGTATGAGTACAAGTCCCTACTAAGTTCAAACCTAAATGCTTTCTCTGCAAGCACCACCAAGTACAGAAATCAAGAGACTTCTGCAAACAATATGCCCTGAAAGCAAAGCAGCCAGATAACACAAGATGAAAGTCAGCCTCCCACAAGTTTAGGGTGGACACACAATGCAGATTTATCAAATACAAAAGGAAACAAATCCTGCTGTCACAACCCCTGACTCTAGCTCAGAAATGCTTTGCACACCATTTCCACATAGATGATTAATTCTAAAACCCTTGAACTCAGAGTCCATGGCAAGCTGGACAAAGAAAACAAAAAGCATGGGACAAACCTCACTCTTGAGAAAAAATAATGTGGTAGAAAGCCTTTGCTGTAACATCTGGAGTCATCAACACTCCTGTTACACAGGGTGTAACGAGAGATCCTTGAACCAGCTCAGCTTGGAGCTGAGGTTTGATTAGGATGTGCCATGCTGGCAATTGCTGAAGCGCAGCAGTTTTGTGCAATGTGCTGCAACCACCCTGCCCTCCTTCCCCCGTATCATGAGGGCACACAGTCTCCACCAGGACCCAACCCATCCTGCCCAGCCAGCAGCCATGCATACCATGTATTTTCCAAACTCCTCTTAGTTGCATAAAACAGTGTCTCCTTTCTGCTTAGACAAAAGGAAGTCTGCCCACCAACATCAGGCGTATGCCACTGCTCAGCCATCAGTGTTTTTTTTTAATAAATGGATTATCATTTCACACCCACTGGGATAAAAGGAACAAAATGAAATCCCAAATTACAAAAATTACAATTAAAAAAATTGTTCACAAGGAAACAAAAGCTTTTGGCCAAAACTTTCTGTGCTACTCTTTTCTTCCTTGCCTGTTCTGCGGCATTGTTCATCATCACTGATGCAGCCCCATTTGCCACGTTGACATTCAGCTGGCACTTCGCAAAACAAGAGGATTCTCATGCCAATTTATCTTTTGTGTCCAGAAGATACTAGACCCTCTGGGCAGGGACTCTTAACCAAACCTACTGATCTAGCACTCCCAGCTTACCTTTGGACCATTTCCCGGCTTCAAGTGATAACCAAAAACAAGTTCAAGATTCACTACTTTCTCTATGCTTTCTTCAGCTCCACCTGCAGAATCCTGCCAAAAAACAGGCAAAGGTGAGAATTCACATCTACCACACCCCACTGGGAGACAGGAGCACAGCCTTTGGTGGCAGAAAGGATTTGCCTTTCAGATGCTACAAGTCTGGCAGGCAGCAGAAAGGAGACACCACACTCCAAGAGGGCCAAAGGCTTCTGCACGTGTTTAGGGTGGGTAGCAGATGGCAACTGGGAGATGCTGCACAATTTCTGCTCCTGATTGAGCTGCTCTGGCATGGTGCAGTGTCCCTGTGAGCACTGTGGCAGCCCCTGCCATTGGAATTGCAGCTGGCACAGGAAGGCAGCAACGCTCTGACTTTCATTTTCCCCTCCAGGGAACAGAGTTTTGCTATGTGCAGATTCGCTTTACATGGATTTCACTCTATAGCTGTGCAATAAATTATGACTAAAAAAGCTACTTCAGGATTTGGGGTCTAGAACTCCTTGTTTAGTTCACTGAACTAAATAAGGCAAATACCTGCTCTAGCAACACCAAGGTTCCCAAACACTCTCTCCCTTTGGCATGGGTCTTATTACTGACATCAGAAAACCAATTAGTTAACGTAAGGGTGACTAGACACTAAATCATCCTCTCCTGTAACATTTGCAAACTGGGAAACGATGGGCTTATTCTGGGCCAGGGGTCTGCTGTTCTTCAGTGGTGACCAGCTGGTGGCAGCAGTTTGGAGGAATGGATCTTCAAAGTAGTTTCTGATTAATGACAGCAAACAAATTGCAACCAGTTATCATTTAATTTAATTCTACCAGCTCCATGATATGATCTTAGAATATCCTTGAAAACAGCTTCTATTATTCTGGTATTTGTTCTGATGTGACCCATCGCTGCTGTTGACTCTCCACATTCGTTACAACCCCCTGCAGGAACTGCAGCCTCGCCCTCCCCTGAATGGGGGAAAGTTGAGACATAAGAACAGTGAAATATCCATACCAGCACAAGAAGCACGTCTTATATCAACAGCGAGACTTGCCTTAATTAACGGTGGAAAATGAAATAGATTTAGGTAGTCATGGGTTAACTTCTCAATAGCAGTCTAGAAATAAAAAAAATCAACAAAACCAGATGGGAGTTATTTAGTAACTCATCCTGCAAATACCAGCATGAAAAACAGCACAGCTCCATGTGCCCTCTGTTTTCCACTGTGGATACATTAGGGCATGTGAAAAGAGTTTAAAACACAGCCCTGCTCTGGAAACTGTTGTGGTAGACTGGCCCTGGTTTGCATTCAGAATCAGATCTGCTTAATCAGAGAGAGAGATGTTCAGGGACTTGTTTTTGTTGTTTTTATTTATGCTCAAATCAACCCAGGAAGCTGAGATCTTTCATTTTGGACATTATTGACTTTATTAAGTTTCAATAATTTTCCCTGTAGGAAATGTAAATTAAATATATCAGTAATGGTGTGTGGGCATGGAAAAAATGGCTGATGAGCAAAAGGGGAATAAATCTGTGTGACTTACGAAGCTAAATTTGCAGGACTAGTAATTACAATGCGAGTATCTCTTTACTAGCAAATTGTGATCTAAATTGATTGAGACCAAACAGAATTATAGATGCTGCTTTTATAGAATCCCTTTTCCAGAGCTGACTGCCAGAAAACTGAACTCTCTCCCGTGGCTACAGTACTAATACCATTACTGCTGTCATGATCACATTTTCCAGACCATGATTTTCTTAACTCATTACAAACATTAGATATTTAAAACACTGTTTTAAAGCAAAGTTGAAAGACCAAAGAAACCTGGCTGCCAATCAGCTTTGAAGTTGTCCAACTGAGTTTTGTTAGTCTATATATGCTTTACGCTATAAATGAGATGTGGGAGTTGAGAAGCTGAGATTTCAGTTCAAATAACTGTTTTTGTGTCTGTTTCTCCTTCAGCTAAAGAGAGCTCTCTCTGAAGATTCCTAAGCTTTTCTGCTGGGAGAATGGCCCTCCAAGGTGAATCTGGGGCAGTACTGCCATCCAGCTCACAAGAAAACCAAGAACTACAGAGGAGTATAAAGACCACAGCACATTTTCATGCTTCATAAAATGCTCAGGTTGCTTTGAGTTCTAGATTTGCATGAAGCTACAATTCTGTTTATTTTAGACACCAAATGTGTTCTCTATTTAGTTTTGTAACTTTTTTTGTTGCTAATGCTACTGAAATCCCACAGACTCTGTAATACACTATAACCTACTGCAACATTCAATATATGCTGATAATACCTTTAAATGGATGATGTGTCCTCTGGAAACAATTCCCATGTCCTTTAAATCCTCTTCTTCTAGAAGAAGCAATTGCTTCCCAGTGATATGATGTTCCTTAAACAAGCTAGCATAGACACTCATTTCACCAGAAGTATCGCCTTAAGATAAAAGAGGTTATTCAGAAATCCACACAGCATTTCATTGGAGGGGGAAAAAACAAACAAATCTATATTAGTTCATAAATGTGAATATGAAAGTACAAATGAATAGCTTTTACCTTTTCTAGTAAGTTGTTGCATCCAGAAAAACTGCAAAAAAGAGGAATCAATCTTGAAGTTCAAATTATCAAAATCTTGTATTACAGTTATTTGGAGTTCACAAGTAACCATCCTTTGTAAAACAAAATTTAAAAGTATTTCTCACTTTGGGATAAATGACACAAGATTCACCAATGCAAGTGATTACTTCTATTTAGCTTTTCCAAACTGCCTTATATTTTGCAGCCTTTTGCAGCCACCTTTCTCAGTTTACTGTCATGAAGAACTGAAATGACCAAAGCAGAAGCTGAGAATGTCACGTGCTAATAGGGCTGAAGTGAAGGAGCCAGGGCTTTTATGGTTTTTGCACTGGCTTTCCAGACATTCCTTTGGTAAATGTCAGCCAAACGACCCCATGATGCACAACACACAAAGGAAGTGCTTGATAGGACATTAAAATTATTTTGACACATCACTATGCTAGAGATAAATGACTGATGTGTCTTGTTTAGCCTTTTAACTGAATAAAAAAGTATAAAGTACCTGCTGCCATTATTTTATATGAAAGAGATGTTCCACACCCCCTAAAAAGCCCTAAACTTACTTTCAGTTAATTGCCATCCAGGTGGCACACAGTGGGATAAAACCTTTGAACTCATTTTGTCCTGTCCAGGGTTGGGTCTTTGGGCACATCCACATTCCTTAAACAAGGACCCAGGAATGCCCTCCTGGCTGCTGTCAGCTCCCAGCTCCAACACTGGAGAATGTGGCTGTTTTATGAAGGAAACTCAAATCCTTAATTTACTCCTCGTCATTTTCAAACCTTTCTGGGACACAAGTTTCACCAAATAAACAGCAGTAAAATATCACCTCAATGTTCTGCTCTGGCCTTCCCTCCCACCATGCCCACTGCAATTTGTTAGAGAGTTCTAGTAGCACGACCCTGGCCACATTAACACAAAATACTCACCACATCTTCTTCGGTCCATGCACAAATATCAAAGGAGGGCAGCAACTGTGTGAGAGATACGAATTGAAAAGAAAACCATCTGACCGTTTTTCTCCCCTCCACCCAAATTTCACTCCCCTGGCTGATACTATTCTGTTCCATTTTCCCTGCAAAACTCACATTGATGTACTAAACCACTGGATTCACACTGATGGTGGGCTGGCTCCAGCAGCGTGTTGGCAGTGTTAAATCAATCCTATCACTCTCTGCAGATAAAATTACCAGCAGATCTCCAACAAAAACAACTTAGGAAGCAAAAGTAAACCATCCAATGGCAAGGGACTCTATCTGCCTCACCTCTTGGTTCTGACACTATAGGAAAGCTTTTGCTATGGCTTTGGTACCGCTTGATTTCTGCAACGAAAAGAATGCTGGGATTATGACTCCCTCCCAAATGATGGATATTTCCTGCAAAAGGAGGGAAAACTTTCACTGGACAGCAGTGAAAACAGATTTTGGAGTCTGGCCACTGCAGATTGTCTTCCTGCCCACGTACAGACAAGTCTCTCTTGGTTTCTGCCACCGCTTTGTAACTGTTCCCCTAAGGCTGGGGGTGTGCAGCACTTCCCAGCCTCCTCCTACACTTTGTTGGATGCAAGATGGTGTTAGCTCTTGAAGCACTAGGAAACCACGGCGGAATGGCTGCATTAAACAAAATTCTGAAAACTGACGGAGGAGAAGATGTCACTGTAATAGTGATTGCCATTTTGTTCATTCAAGTATATGGTATCCCAAGTGTCACCTTCTTGGCATTTTTATCCAGCTTAGAGGATCAACATTAATTGTTGTAGATTTGTATCCAGATAGTCAGTGCCTCCCAGAAGCTCAATGTCATGATGTAGTTGCAAACTCTTTTGATGTAGGTAACAGTGATTTATGAGAGACTCAGCTCGGTTACCCATGAGCCCCCATGGCTTTGTCACCTCCTCCAGAGAGCCCTGCCACCCCCAGGTTCCCCAGAGCCCACCCACAAGCCAAGCATGTCCCATGGCAGGCCCTCACTGTGTCACCTCCAGCTGCACAGTAACAGCAACCCACAGCTGGGGCAGAATGCTGTGGGGCAAAAGGAGTGCTGGGGGCAACACTTAAGCACAAGGAAGGGCACGTGGCAATTGTGAACACCCTCAGGAGGCCGTGAGTTGTGTCTTTTGTAGGCACTTATGGTCATACTGGCTGGTATATGTACCAGCAGGAGCCTGGCACAATAATTTGTACAACTAAAAAATTTACTGCAGAAGTCCAATAATGCATTTTTAGATGTACAGTGGGTTTTTTCAGCTTTCCTCATGTTTAAATATAACCAGTGGCAGAATAGTTCTGTATTAGTTCTTTTCTTTAAAATGGGAGAAAAAAGGAGGAATGTCACACAGTTAGTAATACAAAAAAAGTGACTTAAACCAGCAGACAATAAGGAACCTCTTGGAACACCAGCATTTTACACAGTGACACAAATGCATAAAATTTACTGTCAAAATGTTTATTGCAAAATAGAAGTTTGGAACAAAAGAGAAGCAAGGGAAAAGTTCACATCAAAAGAAAGTTTATGACACCAATCGAGGAAATTTAATACATTGTATGATGTGTTTGTTTGCTTTGGTTTTACACTGGAAAATCGAATCCACAGTGTGAATAAAACAAGACATGGTATGTCAAGTGCAATAAAGAGAATAACTGACACCGCAAGATTTTACCACACAGAAGTGTAACATTGCATGTTCCACACAAATGATATATTCAAGTTTACAGCACAAGAGTCTTGGCATAGGCATTGCGCTCAGCTTTGCTTTTTCAGAAGGGAAAATGAAGTTTTCTAACACTGTGAAAACATTTTCTACTCAAATTCCATCAGTTCAAACTTGAAGTGTAAGTAGCATCGACTCCTACTTTTCAGTACAAAACTTCTTCAGTAGTGCAAAAGCAAGAAATGCAGTGGACTATATCTGACTTTAAAGGGCATATGAGTATTTAGCACACAATATAAAATGTTTAAAGAAAGTTGTTGGTTCTACAATTTTAAAATTAAATCTTCACACATCAGAAATCTCTGTGCAGATTTTACAGTGTACACTAAGTCGAAGCTTGGGGGAAAGGGGAAAGGTCTCTCCTCCAGATTCCTACCAGTGCATTTTAAGGGCTGTGAAAATTACTAAAT
The DNA here is from genome assembly GCA_013400955.1 of Drymodes brunneopygia. Lineage (NCBI taxonomy): Eukaryota > Metazoa > Chordata > Aves > Passeriformes > Petroicidae > Drymodes > Drymodes brunneopygia. The sequence goes on along the minus strand of VZTZ01028730.1, from coordinate 819,482 downwards.
GAACTTACTTTTTCTACCTGAACGTTCTACCTAGGACTGTAGTTAAAACCTCTATCAAGTCAGAGGTCTTATTAAAAACCTGTAAAAGCTGCCTGATTACAGAAAAAGGAAGTAAAGATGCACAGTAACACTGCTCAATACTTAACAGCTCTATGCACACTACAGATCTATTGCTACTGCTGAGACCAATACCCATCATTACTGCATCAGATATTTAACTCCAAATAAACACTTTAAACCCAGAAGGAAATGGAATCAACATCTAAGAAAACCTCTGGAACGATAAGCAAATGACAAGTCAAGAACATGACTGTGTGACAAGAGGCCATGCCAGACCTCACCTCCAGGAAGCCCTTCCCATCCAGAGGGGACAAGCTCCATGTCAGGGAGCACACAATGGCTGGTGATGCAGCACACCTACACACTGTACCTTAAGGCACTTGCTACTCCACGAAATTAGTGATGGCATCGTCACAAAAATGACTAGATCAAAAGTTTTCCTTCATTAAGTCCCTTTTCCATTTTTTTTCACCACTGCTGAAGGAAAAGAAAGGGAGTTGGACATCCTGTCTTGGTCCCAGCTGACCATGCATCTTTAAGCACGCCAAAAGTCAATCCTTCCCTTTCTTCTCTGAGGCCATCTACCCACCCAAGTCAATGTTTGCAGTACAGCAGCCTGGTAAAAACGAGAAGTTCAGGTCTGGTTCTTACCTTTCCCCTCCATCAAATGCAGTGATATTATTTTACTGCAAATACCTTCAGGGTTTATGGAAGACAAGAGGAAATTGGGAACCCAAAAGGCCTGGCAGGGCCTAGTGAGCTGAGAGGTGTACAAGGGACAGGAAGGCTTTCAGTGGTTTGTTCTGGCTTTGGCCCAGAGCAGCCAGAGCAATGCCCTCTGGGTTTGGCTAATGCTTTCATAAGCTGACACACTGTGTGCTGCGTGCTGCTGTGGAGATTCGCATAACGTGGTGATGAGACAGGCAGAAGATGGACTGGGATACACTGCAGAGCAAAATCAGGTGTGGAAGATGTAGTACTCTGACCTCCTCCAACCACCATCCCTGCCCACCAGAGCCACTTTCAAAGCCTGCATCTAGTGAGAAGCATTTCAGAGGCAGAAACAACACAGCTTGATTCTCACATATGATATCTGGCTTGTAAACTGGAGACACCTGGTGTGAAACTCATCACAGGAAAGTAAAAATGCAGTTAATACCACTACTTTTTTAGTAAGCACAACCAATATCCTAAGTATAACACTATCTCAGCCCCATCAGAAGAGTTTAATGCACTATCACTTATCTACAATTCAGATGTCACCTTTGCTACTTTAAATGCACGGGGAAGTTTTACAAGAGCTTAAATTTTCCCTTAATATAGTTTAATTTGCTTTGAGAAACAACATGGGGAAAAAAGGCAAAGGGGAAAAAATCAAATCTTGCTTTGTTAAAAAATACTGAAACAAGTAGATAGTAGAAATTACTACAAGCACGTTACCACGTTCTGATGGTATTTGCTGATATAAGTTACACCCCTGGGTAAGCACAAAACCTTGAAGACAGACTTAAACCTTGTGATGCTGCAACTATGAAAATCTGTGTCATACTACTTAAAAACTATTTTTATTTCTGTAAAGATTAAGGAGTGAATTTACAAATTCAGTTAAAACCCACACAAACATAAATGTGCATGAAGTGCTCCAAGATTGTCAAACACCAAAAAAGTGCAAAATATCAATGCTAGGAACAGATTTTTTTTGGTTTTTGAATTCGAAATGTACTGAACCAAATTTTGTTTTCAGTTTTACAACCCTACACTGCTTTTGTGGTACAGTAATTTATGCACAATGATACACCTCTTAAGACCTAAAGTGCACATATTACATTACACAAACCCATCAAATTTTGCTGAGTGCAAAGTGGCAGTTACAAAAATAGTATCATTGCTGTGGGTGTTAGCAGACGTAGATTTACAAAAATAGTACAAATCTGCACTGGAAAAGGCTATTTGTTCTTATTTCCATTTCATTATTTGCCCTTCCAAGTCTCTTTTTCTCCCTAAAATGAGGTTGCTTTGATGGACCTAAGAAGTCATCCCCACCTGAGTCAAAGGAGTTTCTCCTTGGGATACTTTGTACATTTACTGCATCATTTGAATGATAATTTCATCATGAGAAAAGCTTCCAGAGGGTTAACTTCAAGTCAATAGATTGGAAGAAGGTTGAATGCAGGAACTGCCCATCTTGGGCAGGCCTGATCCTGTGCAAACTGCGTGGAGCAGGCCCAGCTTGAAGCACAGCCCTTGTGCCTTGCAGGTTGCCACACCAGTGCTGATGCTTAAGGATAAAACAATTCTTTCTCACAACCCAAAGAGGTGCCCACTCTAGAAAAACTCCTTCAAAGAACTTTGTTTTGTTGAGTGAACATGTAATGATTTCAGGCCTGCTGTTATCTAATGTATACATTTTTCTCTAGGCTATCCACAAAACACCATAATATGTAGGTTAGAGCTGTGTAACAGGCTAGCCTATAATTAAAGAAGCCACTCAAAACCAGAAGTTTTATAAAAGAAACCCTTCCAAGTAATTGAGAATGGAATTTTGATGGCTTATTCCCACTACTGCTGAACTACACAGTAATGTTTTTCTTTTGAAATGCTGCCCTTCTTCCTTGGCAAATATTTTACAGCATCTTCCTTTCTAACCTGTATCTGTGTTCACACTGGTTTCCCTCCCTCCTTCTGCATCACCACTAAAGGGGTCATCAGGAGAAACATCCTCACTGCTCTCAACATAAGTGCCTGGCAGGCAATTATGGCAGCAGATTGTTACACACTGAGTTTTATGGTAAGCTGTAACAGCAGTGACAATATTTTAAAAATAATGTAGCTGCAAAAAACAGTTATGCAGACTAGTAAATATTCCTGACATTACAGCCAGATTCTACTACGGAGAACTGCACATAAGCAACAGTAGTAGGGCCCAAGCTGAAATGTCACAGTGGCTTCTCTTTGTCCTTTCCTAAGGATGGCACACACTGTTTAGCAGATACAACAGAATCAAAATTTACAAACACCGATTTTTGCTCTCAGGTACAAGAATAAGTCCATCAAAGTTAATGAGGCTTCATGGATTCACATCAACATGACTGAAAATTAGCTTCTAGATCACAATATCTGATAATAGATGCAGAGGTCTGATTGCAGTTTACTTTGCTAGAGTGAATTATATACACATGCACATACACGTGAACGGAAAAAAAAGAACATTTATACAAATCATCTACTAATAGGGATTATCTGGGTTCTGCTGCTATTCAGTTTATAAACGATATATTTAACTAACCCCTCTCTTCCCCCCCAAGCTTCTCTCTTCTTAGAAACCTATTTGTGACTTCCCACAATGCTGCCTTGAAAAAGGCTTTAAATTAGAAACACAGCAAACCCCTTCACCACAACAATAAGAAAGAATGGATGTAGAGAATAGCAAATCTGGAAGTACAAGCATATGCATATGATTGACAATTAAAGGGGCAAGGGAAATGACAAAAAACACAAAAGAAAAATTTGAAGTACATTTATGGCATTAATGGCATTGAAGTTTCTCCCAGTGTTTCCAGATCTTTAATTTATCAAGCCATAGTTTCTGTAATCAGGCATTAGGAATTATAGATATAATCATAAAATAATAATAATCTCAATTAGTTTGGAAAGTTTAGCTCCAAGTTTCATCAAAGCAGAAGTAAGTCAGCACGATCGAAACAAAAACAACATATCTTTCAACATACAAATATGCTCAGTGTGGAAAATATCTTTCTTTTTGTTGTTTGTTTGTTTTTTTTTCTTTTACAGGATTTAAACAGACCAAACTGACAGGATTCTTGTTCTAAAGCTTTATTGTTTTGCTTTGCTAAAACGATTTCAGGTTTAATTCTACAACATTTCATTCACTGCTATCATCTGTGTCATCAAAATCATCATCATCATCATCATCATCTGACCAGTCGAATTCACTGAAACCCAAAGCCATGTTGATTTTCTTCCCTTTTCTCATAGAGGTGGTTTTAGAAGAATTCTTTTTGGCTTGCATGTTTATCTGCATTCCAGAATGCAGGACAGATCCTGCTTGGTTCAGAGAGAAGATATCCCCAAAGCCCGTCATCATCAAGGCCTTCAGGCTTTGGTTCATGCCAGCTACCTCCCCGTTACTTGTTGATGTGATCTGACATGACATCTCTGCACTGTTTGACTCCTCTGTTTTAGACTCAAAGTAAGACTCCTGAGACATTCTTGCAGCAAGAGGTAAGAAAAACTATTTAAAGAAGGAAAGGACAGAGCAAAAGTGAAAGTTAGAACCAATTTAAAAATAAAGGAAAAAGACACCACCAGATTAGTCAGCAATCAACAGAAAGCACATGATTAGTAAATCGAAACACAGAGGTCAAGTAAGAATTCATTAAAACAGACAGCATCCTTCTGGGGTCATTGTTCTTAAACCAAAGTGCAAAATCACTGAGTGGCATGGCAAGAACCACAGGCAACAGAGCTTTCATGACAAAAGAAGGTTCAAACTCTTCAATCCTTCATTTTGTACAACACAAAACAGAATATGACATTTCCCAACCAGGTGGACTGGTTTCAAGGCAATTGGAGTTGCTTAATTCAGCCTTTCAGAATTGAAGAATAAATCAGATTAAGACCAGAGAACCCAAACAAGCTCTGCAGTTTGGTGCAGAAGTAGCAGCCCCTAAATATCAGAAACGAAAGCAGCAGCAGACTGGTTTTGAGTATATGCTCAAAAGGAGAGAAGGGGTCACCCTGCAACAGCCACAATCAGAAATGAATCTCTCACCAATGCAAAGGACAGGAGAACTGGCCTCCAGCCTGCACCAGCACCACTCCTTCAGAAGCTGTCCCAGGGACAAGCAGGCAGGGGAAGAGGGGTGGTTTTGGTCAGCTTATCAGCTTCTTCAGCTTTCTTTTTGTTTTTTGGTTTGTTTTTTTTTAGTGGTATCAAGAGATATCCGTCAATTGGTTGTACATCATATTAAATTTCTATTTATATAATCTTTACCTACAGATACTGGCATTCTCCTGACCCAGCCTGTTTGTAGTAACAAATTAAATATGCCCTCTTCAGCTAAACAATTAATGCCTCTTCAGAGTGGCCAGGCTAGTAACCTCTGTGACATGTTTGCCTGTGCTTCACAGGAAATAAAAGCTCAGGAGTTTCACCCTAAATTAAATTACCTACTAAAACAACAGAAAAGGAGCTGTGTGTGAACACCTGCACTAGCCTTTCTTTCTGAAGCATTTGCAAAACTACCTATCCAAAATTGATGGGTTTTCTTATCTTTTTTAACCTAATCAGAAAACTGACTGAAGAGTCAATGGCAATTGATCACAACAGGTCACAGGGGTGATTATGCTGATGCCCTGGTATGTAATACAAGAGGCTTCACAGCCAGGTTGCTCAGAGTGCCCATTTCTTGGTAAAACCACTTACCCTGACTAATTTTCTATCACTAAAAAAGACAGCATCTGTCTTCTGTTCCACTTGAGTTTTCCATACTTACATAGACTTACTATTTGCATTGTGGTTAAGAAAAGTTCATTATCAGGGGTTAAGAAACAAAAATAAAACTAAGAAGTTGGGATGATGGGGTGCTCTAAATACTTTTCATGCATCCTATGGCTAAGTGATGAAAGAACCTGCAGCTAAGCTTCTGTGCACCTGGCTGTACAAAAAACTGCAGTTACACCATCAACAGCATGCTAGTGAGATCAAGGATCACCAAAAGCTCTTCCTGATAAAAAGAAGGAATCTTTTAAAAACAAGATCTAGTACACAGCACACACACTTAATTTCCAGGTAGTTACAGTCACTTTAAATCCACAGAAAAGCATCCCCTGACATATGGGAAGAATTCCCTACAAAAATCAACAAAGCTGCAAATCAGCTTTCCACTAAAACATGTTTCTGGGTCATTGACTGTTAAATGTCTGAGAGTGGGTAAGTTGTGAATGGCTCATTTTGCAAGTTATAATCACTTTACTTCCTCCATATTTTGCCATCTCGTTATCTGGAGAATTTAAAGAGTTTGTTGGGACAGGACATCCCTTTAGTGACACACTGCATATGATGACTATCAGAAGAGGCACTTAGAAATGGCTGGGATCCACCAATCTCTTTAAATTCCATGGTTCTTAAATGACCACCTGCAGGTACAGGGCAACATGGGTGAGTATATGGATTTCATGGCTTGCTTACTGTCTTCCTCTAAATAAAATGTTCATTTTAGCTACATGCACTACCTTCTTAAAGTCAAATCTTCTTTCAAGAGAGGTCTCCCATTTCACTGCAACTATGGATACATTTTGCTCCACCAAAACTCTCCTGATTCCCTTGTGCTAGAGGCTCTTGGAGATCCACACAAAGGAATTTGTGGATCAGAATCTGAGAGATCAGACTCAAAGGTGTCTGTTGTGTAAGATGCAGCAGAAATAGGGCCAAAACAAGAGCAGGGAGAAATGCATAGAAGCATTTCTAGATACTGGCCTCATCCTTCCCTCATGCTGATGTGTGTGAAGCTATACTTTACTCTTTGGAGCAGGAGCAGCTTGCCACTCATAGTTACTACCATGCAGGATGAAGCTTCTACCAACCCTAGAACATTGAAGAATCAAGTGGCAGAGACAGTTTTGCTGTTCTCCTGTCACTTGGTTTAAGCTTCTCCTCCTGCACCACTGCTGGCCTCTGGTCTTCGCTGCAGAGCCAAATGAAGAGGTGACTGCAGAACACAGAGCAGGGACAAGAGTACCAGCTAAGATAATGAGGCCTAATGCTGGCTAAGAACCAGGTTTATGCCTAGTGGGAACTCTAAGATGTGTCATAGGTCTGGTTGCCATATCTTTACTCCTGCTTTTATAGTCAAGGTAGTTTCAAGTCAAGCACTGCAGCTCCCTGTTGTAAGCCTCCAGTTTGATGCTGCTGAGCAGACACTGCCTGACCTAATGGAGGGAGACAGACGTTTGACTCCTCAGGATTACAGTTTGCAAACAGAATGCCCAAAGATATTTTGTAAATGATTTACAGCTATGAATTTACAGTATAGTTGTATGTGTAACCAGGTCTACGAAAAAAACAATTCTGCTTGAACAAGCCCTTTTTTTGCCAGTATGTCAAATTTTTTCCAATAAAGGGGCTTTTTAAAAATATGTTCTGTGTAGCAGTTCACTTAAGATGTATGGAAAAAACAAACCTATATTTCTCTATTAGAAGAAATTGCATTTAAATGCAATAGGAGAGTTGGGTTAATGCTATGCAGAAAGACAGTTCATGCTTAGCACAATAGGCCTTAGCACAATGCTTTATTCTTGCAGCAATGCCAGCTCTAAGTGAAAAGTACAAGTCATAAGCAAGTACAGTATAAAAAAAACCCTAGGGCCTTGCCAGTGAAAAGGTTTGCTCATTAAGGCCGTGTCTCATGCTGTGCTCAGGATAGAGGATGGCCCACAGCTCAGTTACTGGAATCTTGCAAGCGTTAAAGCAGGCATACAGATATCTACTGAAAACATACAGAATCTGCACACAGGAAAACATTTATCCTCTGTGATTTTATTACTGCACGTTCGCAGCCGGAACATAAATGCAACTTCATTCAAAGAACAGCAATAAGCTATGCCTTAAAAACAACAGTATGTAAATGGATCCAGCTGGAATCAAGGTTGCAAGCAGGATAAAGTTGTGTGTAAGAAAAATCATATGCTACTGCAATCTCAATTTGGTATTTGTTTTAGCTAGTGCTTTAAAAACAAGTAGGTATCACAGTATTTTTTTAACAACTCTGTTGTAATGTCTCGCCATGTGCTAACCCTGTGGTCCTCCCTCTGCCAATCAGTGGTTGAAGAGCATAGTATTTCATTAAGAAATTCAAAATAATTTCAATTTACAATAGGAATGTGGCAATTCTACCAGCTAGTAACTGGCCAGTCAAAGTTATGTTAACTATAATTATGAACAAAACCTTAAATTAATACTTCAAATTTTGACCCCTGTTTCACAGAATGGGAATTTGCTTCTTCTCAAAGAAAAAGAATCAAAAAATATCTGTTTAAGTTTCACGACATGCTTCTGGAAGATACAAATTATTCTTACTTTAAAGACCAACTCTTGCATCCTATAAAGTCAACAACTTTCTAGTTGAAAAAAAAAAGAATTTATTGAATGTAAACAACTTTTAAAGCTGAAAACTCTAATTAAATCAATGGGACACTACTTAAAATGTCTGTGTCACAATATGAACTATCAGTAATATGTGGTATCTAATGTATTTGGTGAAATAAAAAAAAGTATTGTTATCTGGAGTGATGCAATAAATTTGACCCAAAGGAAAAACTAAAAACAGGAGCACTACTTCCTTGGTATGTTTTGAGATTTACATAGACAAAGCTCCAAATACTTCTGACACAAGATGAAAGGTTGAATTATTGTCTACTTACAGGAGTATTTGATTGTTCAGTTAACTTCTGCTCCCACATCTTCAAACGTTTCTCCCGTTCCTTTAGTTCCTGCTCTTTAAAGCTCAGATCACGCTCCAGTTTCTTTAGTCTCTCTAAGGTTGCCTCAATTTCACATCTGCACAGAGACAATTTGTTACGTCTTGTCTTTTCCTGACAGATATAAATTGTTCATAATTCCCACTTGAATGTTAATTAAATGTGAAAGGCTGAAAAGTACAATACTAACTCAAGCAGTTCATTTAATTACCAAATGCAGTCCTTCACAGCTTTAGGAACAAATGGAAATGTTTATACTTCAGAACAACCATAATACCTTCAGTTGAAGAAAAATAACATTTAAAAGAGTAAAATACCATATAACAAAAACATTTTTAAAATGAAAATGCCTTCTTTCCCCCAACATCATGAAACATGATCTGATCCATAAAGAACCTGCATTAAGAACTGGTAATGGGACAAGCATTAGCAACACAATACGGGCAGTCCAAGAAGCCCATTTGTCTGGGTTTATAACTTGACTATAAACATTGTTTGGACTTACACTCAAAATGCACAGAAGCATTTTGTAGAGGAATGTCTTCCCCACTTACCTTCCTGTTTCTTTAGGTGAAGATACAAGAGCAAAGATACAAACCGTGATAAGACCCAGCCCAGCAAATGATTACAAATACAAACTTCTCAAGTTTCAAAGAGTTGTGAAAAGGATTTGGTTTACTTTTCTCCCCTTCTCACCATACATGCAAAGTTATGAAAAGTAGGAAAGGTAGGAAATTAAGATAGTTCTCTAAGAAAGCTGCAGATACCATCTTTATATGGTTTCACTGCACGTACCTCCTTTAACAAAGTAGTTTGCTATGACATACTTTCTGATGCACAGTATATTTCAAACACATGAACTGAACTGCTCTTGGAAAAGAGTTTAACAAGTTTTGCACTACACAAATACACAGAAGGTGAATGACAATTCTGTCACCAAATTCAGACATATATTTTGCTTATGGGGCAACCAAATAAAAATCTCCAATTAGTATTAGAGGTTGTACTTGCATTTAACAAACCATTTTGGTGCCTGTTTGGGAGACTGTGCACTGCCTGCTACCTGTATCCTGACATTTGTGGGACGAGTCAATCACAGTGTTCTGTTTTTCTCCTTGAAAAAGTGAGCTCCTAAGGAGACAAGAGATCCTAAACAGAGCTCCAAGGATAGCTGTTTGAACTCTGCAAGGTTCAAGGTATTCTGCTCAAACTACCACATTATTTTTCTTATGTTAACACACTGTGAACAAAATCTGCTCCTTCTGATGTTTCAAAAAGAAAGTAGAAGGACTAACAGTTAGCTGTCATTTCTGTTTGGGGTGGAGAAAGAGAATTACTTCTTTCTGTAAATCTCCTGTCCTGGCATGGAATGATTAAACTCTTCTCCACTAAGAAAGGTCAGCCTCTCAATGTGGGAAAATAGCATACTCAAAGAGTCTATCTAAGCAAATCAAATAATATAAATATTCCAAATTTTATGGATTTCTGATTTTGATAAGACATCTCTGTCAGAAAGTAATGCCTACAAAGTACAGTAAAAGGATTCAGAGCTAGAGTAACCAGCAAATCCTACTGCAAACTTTACCACCATGCTTAATTCTGTTGCAGAAATCAGCCACCTGGGGGCAAAGGCATTTATCACACCTGAATCCTGCTGAGTGAGCTGTTCTATGTGGTGGTCAGAACAAATGCCCCTCATAATTATCATGCTTCAGATTTCAAGAAAAATTCTCCATCATATTTAGGCATGCATAGATCAAGACTGATCTCTGTGCTGCGTAGAAAGTGGTCACACATCATAAAAAAGAGACAACAAGGGAACAAACTAAAAGGCAATGGACCAAAGGTCAGAATGTGACTCCTCTCCAGACACCCATATCCCTCATAAACCCTTTCTGTCAGGTGAACACATACTCTGCTATCTACTGTGGAAACTACAGAGTAATCTGAGCGCAGCTGCAAGCACTGCTTTTCTCCGTTTGTCTCTCATCATCGCTGCTACTTACACGCAACTCTATAATTTTTTAAATATGTAAATTACATTCTCTTTTAAAATAATATTATGCGCTAGGGGAGTCCTGGTAACAATAGTTTTCTCTATGTCAAAAGTCTATTTTGTACTGTAATTATCTCTCTTCATTAGACAGAAACTTCTCTTATAATAAAAGGTCAGTCTGCAAAAACAGTTGCATTCTGAAAAATAATTCCACTGCATAATGAAACTGTGTAATTAAAGAGAAAGCCACTGTACATTGCCCAGTTAATGAGTCTTACTCCATAAATGAAGCAGCTTGAAACATTATACATGGGAGGACATGTGGATTTGTTTGCTTCTGTAGTTCTGCAGTCTGAGTTTACTGATTTTTCTAGAATAATTTAATTCTGTGATACTGAAGAACAAATACTGCATTGCTACAAACTATAATGATAAACATTCACATATTAAAAACAATGACTGGTATTTGTTTATGTGTCTTGAATTGCTACTAATACACTAATATAAGTATCACTAATAAAGTATTTTAATCATTGGAGCAGCCATTCATGGGGAGAGGATGGAAGGAGAGATGCAGTTAGTATATATGACTAAATGCAGACAAATGTGATCTCTCACTGAATTAGAACATCATTACTCCTACAGCAATTTTTTCCAACTGTAATACAAGTGACTTGAGAAAGGGCTCCAAAAAGATCCTCAGAATATGAACTTAAACATTGGGCAGACCTATGCAACTCAGGCATAAGGAAGTGCCACTATTTTAGTAATAATAAAAATGTGCCGAACACGTGTAGAATAGTTAGGAAAGAAGACACTGAATTATTCTGAGGAAATACAGAATGAGCAGATAAAAATGTGTTACTAATATAAAAATTAAGACCAGAAAATGCTGCAAATAAGACCACATTATATAGATGAGTCAAAGCATCATTTGTCTTATCATCTCCAGGAGTCATGCATAGACTCAGCCCACTCTCAGTTTTCATGCCAGCCAGTCAGTGATACTACTTGCTGTTATAGCTACAGTTTTGGCATGTCTATACAAAAAGAACCTCAGCTTGCCTTTTTTTAAGAGTGAGGAAAAACGCAATCCAGCTTGTCTGAGCTTTGATTTGCTCTGGTAAGTGCAGTATCCTTGTGAAAGTGCAGTATCTGGATCATTAATTCAGAGGTCCCTCAAAGGAACAAGCATAATTTTTGCTTTTCCCAAGCCCACCCTTCTCCAGGTCTCTGATATCCAGGCTTCATTAAAATTCCCTATTTTGTGGTAATACATCTCATTCTTTCCCTACTGCTGGTTCTGCTATCTCTTTGCAAATCACTATGGGATAAAAAACCATGAAACAAAACAAAAAAAAAAGCAATCAGTAAAAGCAAGGATTTTTCAACGCAGAAGTTGAAACACATTAAACTTCTGTGCAATTGTTTTTAGTAACAAACTTAAAGAGACTATCCTTTGGGATCACTTTATGCATCTTTCATCTGCTTCAGGTGGCGTATTTTTTGCATACTTGCTGTTTATTTGTCTAAACATTGCTTTTGCATCGGGGCAGGCAGCTGCTGCCAGAATTTGGGTAGGAGAGCACCCCTCCAGCTTTCAAACAAGTGCCCACATGACTTGTGCTCTTTCTGAATGTTGTGTTTTCATTTTGGGTTAATCCAGAAATCATCTTTGCTTTCAGGCAAATCATGTCCCATCATGATGTTTTATTTTCTCTCTCATATTTCCTTGTCTCCAAGTCATTTATTCTTCCAGAATTTATCTTCAACACAAGTCTCCGTGGTAAGAAGTTTTTTTCATTACGTGATAGTACCAAAGAGCTTTTTGTTGCTACACGGCTTTTCATTAACACCTTTTCAGACATTGCTCATCTGAGAAATTTAGATGTATCAAAACATAATTTGCAAGAAATACTTGGGCCACCTCAGTCACACTTCGAGAAATAAACTGATTAAGTAAAACAATGTTACCAAATGTCAGGTAGTACCGCTTTTATTTTACTATATTGGCAAGATTTAGGTAGTTATTTGCTTCTCCTAAAGGCATTTGAGTACTTGCTCATCTTTTAAACAAATATTTTCATTATATAGGGGTGTATAAGAAACCCCTCACTAGGGTGTATTTGGTCCCAACCCTCCTTGTTCCGTCTGCTATCAAACCCACAACATGATGCTCAGAGTCTGCACAAGAAACGGTGGCCGCGAAGTTTGGGTACTTTAAATACCGCCGGTTGTCCCACGCCTCAGGACGTGGGTCTGGGCACAGTGGCCCAGGGTGACAGCNCGGGGGCGGCGCGGGGGGCGCAGTGCGGCGCTGCCGCCAGCAGATGGCGCGCAGCCCCCGCCGCAGGGTCGGGCTATTTATACCCCGCCGTGTGACCGGGCCGTCCCACAGACAGCTCACTTTTTCCACTCGCCCCGTTAAAAATCTACGTCTTGCCTTTCCTTGGAAGGCAGCGGAAGAAACGCCGGGCTTGACACAAGCCCCATTTCCATGCGCTCTTCCCCATCCTCCACCCTGTCCCAGTTTCTTAGATGCAGGGAATCTTTCGGTATTTCTGCTCCCTGCTTATTTGGCGTAGGACCAACGCTTCTTAATATAGACTGAGGCACGATCGTCTGCAAAAATCATCTGCCCGTGCAGATCTGCTTTCAATATTCCTTCTCAAACAGAAGGCTGTACTGGGAAGCAGCAAATTTTCTAACCCACAAATAAACGTCAGGGACAGGTTTCTGAAGTTTTGGCACATTCCAAAAAAGAGGCTGGAAGTTTTACTGCACAACTGTAATGTAATAGAATTTTCTCAAATCTCATCTCCACTTATGAATAACAATTACAATCAGCAGTAGCTAAAATCATATGCTCAAGCAATGCTGGGACACTGTGCAAAAACAGAACTGGCCTGGGCATATGCTGGATGTGTGGACACACAGTTGATACAAAGAAAAGAGCACATAAAAATGGTAGAATGCATACAAGTGAGGACAAATAGAGACTTGACTTGGAAAGAGGGGGGAGGTTTAGACCCCTTATCTTTTTTTGGTTTTAATATTAACATCGTCTATACACTTTCTATGAAAATTGCATTAAACCTAAATATTATCCGAGTTCTTTTGCCCCCACATTATTGAATGAAAACTGGTAATCGGTTTTAAGATGTGAATCACAAAACCATAAATATCATAATGGCTAAACCAGTGTAGTAATAAATATAGGTTACAGCTAAGTGCATTGGCTCCTTATACAAGTTTCGCAACATTCTGGGCATTCCTGAAAAACAACAAGGTAAGTTATGTTCTAAAAATACTTCAAGCACACATATTTTCTCCCAGTACCTCATCGGAGTCTGATGTCTTCCCGAAAAAAACCACTCATACCATTTCAATGTAAAACCACATCATATCATCTTGGGAGGAAGAAAACTTACCTCCACTCCGCCTTGTTATGCAGGAATGAGTTACACTGGTCTGGAAGGTTGCTATCATTTGACATAGATTCCAAGATTGAAATAATCTGCTTGAAAGATGGTCTTTTCTGAAGAAAAAAGAAAACCAAACCAGAGCATTTGCATTTATATAAAACCACTAAAACTATCTGCAGGAATTTTTCAACTGGAACCCCGCAATTAACAGGAATTGCCACACTTCTTTCTGATCACAGCTACCTACAAGAGGACTGTATGTCTGTAAATGGTTTCTTTTTGTTCTCCCCTTAAAGAAAAGTTTGGGAAGAGTCACACAGGCTAGTAGGACTCAAGCCTTAGCTTAGTCTCCCACATCTACTAGTAAAACAGTGTTAAACATTAGAATAATCAATAATCATCTAGATTCTTAATTTGAAAGAGTAATTTTTCTCAAGCTAAGAAGGAAAACGCTTCCAAACAGAGAAGGCTGGACCATCAGCAGCAACTGGTAATTATACAGATGGCCTTTTACAGGTATTAACATAAACTCCTTGGTGTGTGAACAAGCCATTTAGCTGCCTATCAAAAACAGGTTTCTGGCTGCAGTTCCCCTCTTGCAGAGGAGATACTTTGAGAAAACCTCTCACTTATCTACTTCAAGAGCAGCTGGGGGAGAAGTGAAGACTGAGGCTAGGAAAGGATGTCTCGCCTGGCAGCTAAGCTCACGTTAGTGGACTCTGTGCTCTTCTGTCTTAGGCTTATTTAGTGAATTTTCTGTTCTAGGGCTCTCCATCCAACACCCACTGTGCTCACAAGTCAGAAAGACCAGTTAAAACTTTTCTCGTTTTTTTTTACTTTTCCCTTAGTCCCAAGGGGAAGCTATGAAGCAGGATAATAACTGAAAACTGAAAAAGCCACATTTAAATGTGTTTCTTGAAAGAGCGCTAACTCTGTTAGTCTGTTTGACAGACCCCAGACAAGGTTGAGACAAAAGGTTGAAACAAAATGTAGATACATAATAAGGGGATGATGCACATTCTCTCTCTATCGTGCCTTTAATTATACCATTTCTGCTAAAATTACAGATGCCGCAATTAAAACGTGCATTTTAATTTGGGAGCACAAAAACAATTAGGAACAATGCTGAGGTGTCTCTCTCGGGAAGATCCAAGTGATTTCCACATTATAAAAGACAGACAATTCCTTTATTTTAAATGTCAAACAGCATGAAAAAGTGTCAAATGCATAACAAAAAAAGAGACAAGCTCTCTTATACTGTAATGCTGCACTGTTCGGCTGTAACTGGAGGCTTTGTCTGTCATTTTTTGGTCCACCTCCATGATTTCAGGCAATGGGCAGTTCAGTGAGCTACACAGATTCTCTTTGCCACAGACATGCTTGCCCCAGCCACCCGTGTGCTTACACAATTGGTTCCCCAGGCCAGCATGCAGAAAGCAGCAAACTGGACACGTGGAGCCTCATAGCAACAGGTACCTATTCAGCAGCACCTTGCTTGCACGGGTGACACAGTCCCTTATATGCAAACCCAGCAGGGTCACCCTGCCTTTACAGGGGGCTGGGGAGGCAGCTAAACTCCCCTCCACATGCGGGATGCTGCTGGACCTGCCACAGCTGAGCAGATCCTCTGAACACACCCTGGAAGAGGCTGAACTTCCCCAGTCAGGAGTGGGCTGTGCTGGGGGCACACAGAACAAACTCCATCCGTGGCATGGCACCACCACCACCAACTCCAGTGCAGCTTTGGGGCAGAAGAACCTTTGACCGGGCTTCACACCCTTTTTGTTGTATCTCCTGTAACCACACCAGTGGATGTGAACTGTTGAAGGGATTCAAGGGCCTCCCAAATGGTGAGGAAGCTGCCAGACAGGAGACAGTGGCTCCCTGCAATTTACCATGGAATGCAACTGCTACAGATTGTCCAACAGACTGGCAGGTACATAATGTGCCTGTACTAAACAAATTCTATTTTCAGAAAGACACCAAGGGCAAACATTCTCATGCTGCATTATCTACAGTATTTATGGACTATTCAGGATCATTTACAAAACACATACATGTCTTTTGCTTGCTCCTTTTTTCTCAGGTGTATACTGGGAAGTTTAGGGCAGGGCTGACACTCAGTGAGCACAGTCAACTCTACTGTCAGGCTTGCCTGGAGTAACCAGAGTGGAGATAATAATGGAGAACAGGGCTTTTACTAAGGGTGGGCAAAAAGATAAACCAACTGATTTGGGAGAAGCAGCAGCAATCACTTGGTGTGTCTTGCACTACAGGCAAAGGAACTGCTGAATTGTGCAACTGGAGCTGGAACAAATGCAGAGTCACACAGTACTGTCACAGTACTGTACACCTCTGGCTGTGCAAATTCTGTGAACAGCCAGCAGTTACCCTGCCAGCCTTGCAGCTGCCAGATTTACAGGTAACAGCTTTGCATGGAGACAAACCTGACAGGAAGGCACATGTCTACACTGTCACATGGGTTTTGTTGGTTTCTTGCCCCTAGTAAAGGATAATTTCAGATTTAATAAATGCACTCTAAATGCAGAGTGGTACCTTGGTTAAAACTGGCAAGAAGTGATTTGTGAAACTGGGAGCCTGAGCTGAGAAACTTCAAAAAAAAAAAAAAAGTCTTCTTTTCAGTGGATAACTGCTTAGCACTTTCTAGAAAGCCCTTATAAGGGATTCTTAAAATATCACGGCATGAGTCGCCTTTGAAAACTGTTTCCCTTTATATCTGTGATGTCTCATACTGAAATCTTTAAAATATATGCCCCTCTAGAAATAATTCTGGCTAATGTTTCATTGTTTCCTTCCACTCAGTATTTCTTACTGAATAGATCTGCATAAAACCAGAATATTTAATCCATATGTCTTTCATTTTTTGCTTCTTCTCTGTTCCCAGATTTCTGATTTCCATTAAAATATTCTGTAATTTATAAATATCTTTGATGTGGAAAGAAACTGAAGGAACAGATGAAATCAGAAAGAATTATTCACCCTTGTCTCAAAAGCAAGTAACCCCAGTAAACAAAGACATCAGTGATGAGCAACCTTATTTCTACAATTACCTCATACTCAAGCAAAAGCAACTTGTTTGGTAGAAATTTTAAGGTGTGGAACTGGTTGTTTCAACTAGCAGTTTAAACTGCATAAAGACTACCATTCCAAGTATCATGTGGAGCAGTACAGATGTTTTTTTCCACATGTGAAGAAATTCTTAAGAATTCAAAGCAACATTAATAACTCTGTTCCCATGAAGAAATTATGGTGCAAGCAGTGCCTAACACTCAGCTGCTCTGCAGCAGCTCTCCAAGTGTATTCCTTAGCCCCACCATAAATGCATATCCCTCATTTCTCAGGATTAAGCCACCAAAAGTTACCTCATGCTTTTTGTGGGCTAAAAGTATGCACCTTAGCAACTGCTTTTGAGCAGCTGACATACTCCAGCTCACCCCTGCTTGACCTTCAGTAACTCGTGCATGCATCAACGATCTGATTTTCTAAAGCTAATCCTGGCAAAAAGGGAACGTTACACAGAGCAGTATTTCAGAGGAGCGTGCTCCATCTTTTGGCTCATGCAGGCCACACAGCCCTTTATCAAAGCATTTTGAAGCTGTAAGTAGTGAACCTTTCCCAACACGTGACTGAATAAGTCAGTCACATGCCCAAATTGTGACCACAGATTACTCCATTTCAGTCACGTGAACAAAGTTGTAATTACCTAACAGAAGAAGAGCTGCATGAAAAAAACTGGCAAAGAGCAGACTGTAAGAAAAACCACATCTCACATGAGATTCACACTTTACACACATCAGAGACACCTCTGGGCACAATGTCCCCAGGAATCAGCCCACACCCAGATAAATTACTCTGTCAGACAGAACTCAGCCTGATGGTTAAGCACCATTCTTTTACAACATGCAAATCCCTCCCTCTCCTTGAGAAACAGCAACAGTCTTTTGGACACTTAGGGATGTGGCTCAAAGGCAGAGAGTGAGCTGATCTAGTATGTGCTACAATTACAGAAAAGAAGCTCCAATAATTTTATTCTGAGGCTTTTGGTAGCGATGCTGACACCTGGGAGCAGTTAGTAAAGATAAGCAGTTGGCACTGAAAGTCCTCATCTGTAATTACTGACCTAGATATTAAGCACCCCACTTGTAGGTTCAAAAACTCAAACCATTTTTCTCCCCTCCCTTCTGTGGGGAGGATAAAAGGACTTACTAGAGAATGGCAATTATATGTCTGTTCACGTGGAAATCACATGTTGATGGATCTCAGTCTTCCTGGATATTTCCTTTCTCATATTACTCTTCTATGGCTACTCTCTGGCAATAAATTTTAGTTTAGAGCACCTATATGCTCTAATTTGTCTTGGAATTAATCTTGGGCTCTCTGAAGTAGTAGCTAACTTTCTCCTGAATTTAAAGAAACAAAGTTCTTCCTGATTCCTTGACTTGAGAAAAAGAGCACAATTTCCTTTGCTTAACTATTCTTCAGTGTCTCAAATATTTTCATAGGCAAAGGAAATAGATGTTAATCCTTAGTACTAAAGCTAGTATGCCCACAGGCTCTTTTCAGCCAGTTTTATGTACAACAGAATGGTCACAGAATCCATTTAAAGGAGGTAACTCTCATAATCTACAAAAGCTTTTACTGTCACCTAAATACTTATTTAATCCCTTCCTTGTAGCAGCAGATTAATAGTGACAATGGTGCGGCTCTTTTAACTTCTTATTCTGTTTTCATGGTTAAACAGCACTGCTATTATCATATTATTAGAGTACAATCATTATAAAGCTCACCATTCAAGTCCTAAGGGAACAGATTTGGAAAGGTTTAATGTTAATTTAGAATGTGTTGCTGCTGTTCCTACCCATGTTTTGTGGATTAGCTTATTCTTTACTTATACCTGTGTTTTCAACACAAGTAGGGCACAGAATTGGATCTTGAAAGAAGTATTTCATAACGTGATGCTCACATACATCCAAGGGGGATTAAGTATTAACCTTTGAAAGAAAATATAAAACCCAAAATATTTCCACTTGCTCCAAAATGGCTACATTTTTGCCATCTCACCATATTTCCTGTCAGTGTCTTTAGTAGTCAGGAAAGTTAGCAGCATAGTTACTTTTGATTAAAAGGGAGAGAGGAAATATTTAGGTTTAAGTATATAAACCCACTAAAAAAAAAGACAGTCCTGGGTATCTTTGTGAAGAAATGTGTCAAGGGTGTCAGCTTAGCCTTGTCCCCCAAAGACATGCAAAAATTGCACTTTGCAAAAGAAGGCTGGGGTGGTGGTGCAGAAATCAAACACACGTTTAATTACCTTTGAATCAGCATCCCAACATTGGTGCATCAGTTCTGCAAAACTTCTGGGACAACTGCTTGGAATGGTTAATCTCTAATGGAAAGAAAATGTACCTGTTACTGAAAGCATTTCCCTTTAAGCTGCTACTAAGCAATTTCCTATAAGAGCAATAGGCTTCAAAGATTTAAAGCACACTCTCTCTTTTAAACACAATATAAAAAATGTGGAGACATATTAGAAAGAAAAATCAAAATTACTAACACTAGCAAGAAGTACAAATAATTTTTAATAGACCTATAAGAAAGTAATGTATCAAATGCACAAATGGAGTTCCTTAAGAAAGGTCATAGAGAAGAGGCAAAACCAAGACAAACAGCTTTTAATACTAAAACATAATCGTTTGTGGAGGTTACTGCATAGTATTTTAAGATGCTTGTCAGACAGGCATAATGTACAGCCTGCCTTAATTCCTTTCTCCCACATAAATGATCTAGCTGTACAATACTATAATCACTTTTGACACACAAATAGCTGAAATATAGATTATATTAAGTGAGTTAAAAAGAGTCAAGTGAAGCTCTACATGACACAAGAGACATTTCATGAGTCTGTGGTCAGAAGGATTAATGAGGACATGCAGATCTCAGAAAGCACTCACAGAGCACAGTGAACTCATAAATATTTCCTAACGACTGAAGACAAGGAGTTGCTGGTTATAGCCAGAACCACTGACTATAGAGAATTAGTTTGAAGGGAGTTTGGTTTCATTTGCTGAGAGTTTTAAATTAAAAGATTTTTACATTAATAGCCTGCCTCCAGACTCGAAAGCCTAAAAGCAAATACACAGATACTGAAGCCTCTCCAGTTGACTGCACATGCTTCCAGCATTACACACTAAAGGAGATCCCTCTGCTCTCACTAAAGCTGTTAAATGACTTCAGATGTTTCACATTATATAAATAAATTTTTTAAAGTTATATAGAAAACCATTTTCTCAGTGAACATGAGTCCAAATGTAAGAGGGGTCAAGCTGGAAAAAGGGTTCTTGTCCTCTAAGAGGCAAGAACCAAGTATTGCATTCCTGTTCAGACTAACCTGGCAGGAAGACCCTTTCATCTGCCCTACTATTGTCATTTCAGAAGCAAAGCAGAGCAAGTTATGTCACTCTGTACCATTACATTACTGCAGTGGGACCTGCAAAGCCTTACAAGACACAGTAGCCAAAAGTAAGAGTTAAAAAATTCTGCTCCAAAAGCATTTGAACACCATAAGAACTGGAAATATGAGATACAGAGGCAGGGCACTGCAGAAGTCTGATTATTAATGTCATAACGTGCAAGGGTTTCTGTGGAAGAAATACACAGAAATTTGTACGATGCATAAGTAAGTTGTACTGGTGCCTGATCTCTAATTGAGTCATTGGCCTAAAAATACACTGGCTAGTCTTGCTACAGTATTGTCTGTAACCCTCACTGTTCCAGGAGGTGGACAATCAGTTGCAATCACCACTTGTCTCACTTGTGCAGAATGTCACCTATATAATATATTATATAGAGGCAGCAGGTTCCAATTGTCATATTATAATAAAGAATATATTTCTCAGTGGCAATTTATTATGAGATCATGTCTAGTATAACCTGAACTCTCATGCTTTGCTCTTCTTTAAAAAATGTCTTAAAAACTCTCTACCAGAATAAAAGTATGAAATTATGAACAGTGAAATTATGTGAAATTATGCACAGTGTCAAAGGAAATCCATATAGAAATTGTAGAATCCACTCCATTTGCTGGCCCTCAGGCTTTGCAAAGGGGATTTTTCACCTTATGCAATTATGCTTTGGCTTCAATCCCTCACTGATTTTAACCAAAGAATTGCAGTCCAAAAAATGGGGGAGTGGCTCAACAGTGATCCAATCCTGTTGTGGACTGGAACCATGCAATTCCACTGGTATCAACAGACTGAACTGAGAGCAGAACCTGACCCTTACACTTGTTTTGGGGCACAGAAAACTCAGAAGAAAAGTAGCACAAGCTGACTTTTACAAGGCTTGTGCTGGACATGTTACCCATGTCATGGCCAGAAAAAATAAAAACCACGCAATGCCTTCTAAGCTCCCTCACAACCCTCTAAGGAAAGTGGTAGCAACAGGCTAGCGGTACCCATCAGGAAAAGAGCTGGCTCTGAGAATGCCACCCCTTAGGTTACTCAGCCATGAGTAAAATAGTCATGTCCATATTTTGTTCATACTGTATTTTACACAATTCCTTGCTCTGGAAAACTGTAGAGAAATGTGTGTTGTACTCTCTGACATCTTTCAGCATGTGACTACATCTCTTTACAACATTCCCAATGCCACCCCTTACATAAAACTGCATGTGGTAGGTACAAGAACCAAATACTGTTGATGGAAGGCTTTATGGTTCCTCCTTCAAAATGATGTATGAGCCTTTCCTAAACTAGGAGAAAGAGTGTCTTTGTGCCCCCTGCTCTGATAAATGCAGTAGAAGACCACATTCACAATCTTCATACTGTTAGTGTAGCATTTCCAACTAATTGGTATATCACAGTGTCACTCACTGGAATTAATCCAGTCCTCAAAAAGAAGAAAAAAGAGAGAGGGAAAAAAACACCAACAGAAAACATTAAACTAAGAGGAGGAAACCTAACTCCTCTGTTTAACTCTGAAGCATTTTGAGAAACAGTTTATGTAGAATAATAGAAATCTGTATTGTACAGCCAGTGCCTCGCCATTGTAATGTTTCCCAAGCTTCCACTGTGTCTAGATAGAGGAGGTTTCATCTTTGTGGAGGATTTCCATGCTTGTCTGTGTGTGGTACAGTCACAACTTTAAATGTTTTTTAAATGTAGTTACAGTCTTTGATATCAAGGGACTATGTGTTCAGATATACGCTCACATGTCCAACTAACTGAAAGCCTCAATTTGTGAGAAGAAGAAAAGCGAGGCTGGGGACACTGTACAAACGGTGTTTACACCACTGAAGTGCTTTTGAAATGGAAAGACTCTGCATGAGGAGGCTTGCAGCTATGCCACAGCCTTGCCGATACCAGTGAGGAGCTCATCTTCAATGTAGTGTTGAACGTAGGTGGCAAAACTGTAATTTCTCTCTTTTTTTAAAACTATTTTTTCTTCTTTTATTTTTGAAATTTTCATCTAAGCGGCAGTTTCTTGTACTATAGTGACTCCTGCTGGGAGAGTTAAGTTGAAGTAGCTGAAGGTCTCTTACAGATATATCAACTCCCGGCCAGTAAAAAGATGTCCTAAACGCAGGAGATGGAGTTAAACTGTTCCCCTACCTTGGACGCAATGGCTTCTTTCATCACTAAGAACAAACCCCTAGGTTTTACAATTGAGACTGAGAAACTAGTACAGTACTTGTACAATTTTTGATCTACAGCATCACGACGTGAAGCTGCAACAATTAGATGTAAAGGGTCCATTCATGAGGAATAACATCACTTTGACCCTTTGTGTTAGCTCCTACTGCTAATCTTTCCATACGCGTGAACTTACTTTCAATTTGAAGAAGATGAAAAAGTCTTTTGCAAAACCCCAATACTGTTTTCTGATCTATGTACCTGAATGTAGAAACGTAGTCTTACCTCGTTTTTTTCCACTACAAGCCAAGCTACTTGTAATCCTTCCAAGCCTTTAAAGGGGACCTCCCTTGTTAGCATCTCCCAGAGAACCTGGAAGAGAAAAAAAGAAAAGAATTTTTATTTCTGTACTTTGTATTTTAAATACATTATTAAACCTTGATACAGCACTATTCTGTATCCAATTACCAGGCAACCAGTTTTCATTTGCAGGAACTTGGACCAGTGTTTGTGTGCAAGATCCTCTCACAAAATTAATTTGAATGTTTCTGCTTTTTCCTCTACAGAAAAGCCAAGATGAAAAACTGGGTTGCTTTTTTACTATCATTGTACACTATAAAGTTCACATTTGGCAACTGGGACTTGGGAAGAACTCTTCCTCTCATTCTCAGCTCCTACTAGACATATCTTTGCTTTGCAGTAATTTTTCATTTAAAAATATTTCTATGCAATTGCAACCAGTGAATATGATCCAAAAGGTATTTTGCTCCTATGATATACCTATAAAAATATAATTTTGTAATCAAAACTGTAATTGTTTATATCTCCAAGTATGTGATCATGTTAAACTAAGCAATATACAGCATATAAAAAATTACTCTGTTCTCCTTCAGTTTTTATAGGTGTACTGTCCTTAGATATAGAAAGATCTCCTGATTTTGCATGCTTTTAGCCTTTTGGTAACACAGTACTCAAGAACCTAAGCTGCTCTGTAGAAAAGAGTCTGTCATCATCAAAAAGGCTTCAAGTCAATGAAGCCAACTTGTTTTTCTGCCATTGGGACAACATATTGGAAATCAACCAAATTAATAGCACTTTGTACCTCCACTTGTTTATGTCCCCTTTTTTTAAAAGCAGAACCTTCATATACACATCTTGTTACAAATAAGTACAAACTTTTTCTTCTGCTCATATATATAACAACAAAACCAATAAATCTTTAATGCAGGATTTGCCAAAATGCATTAAGATCCTTATGCAAGTCTCTATATCCTCACTGTTTGGGTTAGTGCCCAGGTTTATTCCAGATGCATCATTTTGAATGGGTTGTGGACAGCTATGAAGATAATTAGAAAGCAAATGCAACAATATTGGCAGATGGAGGTCAAGCAAAAAAATGCATTGAAATAGAGTTGGGCCTTTAATCAAGTGAACAGGGTACTCCAACAATAGACCTATTTGAATAATTCTGCTTGAGTCAGAAGAACAATAGACCTATTTGAATAATTCTGCTTGAGTCAGAAGACTGATTAGTAAAGGTAAGGTATCTTGGAAAAATAAAAACAGTTTTTCTGAGAGTATGAAATATATGGGGAAAGCTATCACTGGCATATTCAATTATCCTGTTAGCCTCAGTTCAATCCTTTCAGACGGAAAAAAGGCACCTCAATTGTAACTCAAATTATCACCTCTCCACTGGTAGAGAAGGAAATTTAATTGTGAGAGAAGAAAAAAATTTAGCAGTCCCATGTACTTCAGACAAAAAAGCAGTTTATGATACTGTCAGTTTAAAACAAAGGTCCCTGGACCAAATCAAACGTGGTTGAGCGGCCTTGCTCATCAACTTCATCTGTGGGGCTGTACCATGAAACTCAGAGGAAAAAACTCAAGTTTCCACATCAGATAGAGCAGTATCTAAATAACCTTCCATGTAAAAAACATAATGAAATACATGTTAGATGTCTTCAAGAGTCTTAAGCTGGGAAACTACTGCTGAGCTACCTTTCTTTCAGAAGACTGTAAATTCTAAAAGCTGTCTTGTTTCATTCATGCACATATGCTTGTGCAGAACATTTTGCACCAAATTCCTTTATCATGACACCTTTAGTGTTTATTTCCACTGCCCCAACAGATCACTGCCTCCCTAAACCAACAGGGCCAGCTAAAAACTCTTCCAAGACTGCACATAGTTGAAGAGAAAAACAGTAATCTGACACAATATGAAGGGTTTTTCTAAATGCCTTCATTTTTACTAATAAATGAAAGTGAAGGATACAAAAGTGGGATGTTGGAAACTTTTGTATTTACTTACACAGGTTTAGAAAACATTTAAACAACAATGCAATTTTCATATTCAGGCCAATTGTATAGAGAAAGCCTTTCCTTACAGTGGTGACATCTGAATCATGAGCTAAGGTGAATGATTGCATCAGCAGACTTTCAAAAAGCAGCAAATGGGTGCCTCCTGCATTCTCATTTGCCTCTTCCTCTGCCCAGGGTGATTCAGCAGCAGACAAGGACCTCAGCCTGACTTAACCCAGCCTCTTTACTGTGAGGTACACTCTGTTCATTTTCAGAACTGGCTCCCCAGCTCATTTCATATGGAAATCAATTTATCTTCCCTTTCTGGTGTATAATCTAATTGAGACTGACATGGTTCACTTCCCCTCCCACCTGTGATGGTGAGGATCACCTGCTTTCCCAATCACATCACATCACTGTGATGATGGACAGCAGGAAAACAGCCAAGCTAGAAACAATGATGAAAAACAAAGCAAGGCCATTTAATGTAGTGGTTTGTAAGCTGCAGCCTCTGAAGACGTTGGACTCATCTTTGCATACAGAAGAACAGAAAGGAGACATAAATGTATGAATGTTCACCCTATACATGAACCTGAGAATAAGAAATACGTGGTTTTCAGAAAAAGCTCACACACTTCTGTCAGCTCAGCTGTGCATTTCAATTACTATCCTCTCAACTATGTGACAATAATCCAAAGGAAAAATTAAACCCACAAGACCCTACCCCCTTCCCCTGTCCCCACACCAGTGCAAAGCCAACAAAGATTCAGTGTGCCATTTGGATAGAGAACATCCAAGTAAGTAACTTGAGGAAAAGAAAACACTCTCAACACCTTCACTGAAAAAAAATGCTTTGTCTGGTAGAACTGTTCACAGAAAATGGTCAGGAGCCACAGTTAGCACAGGTACAGCATAAGCATTAGCATTGCACTCACAGAGGTACTGCCCTTAGGCATGAAAATTAGGTCTGTCTTCTCTGCATTGATCCAACTGCAGTTAAAGATCACATCATTCTTTTCAAAAAGAGTAAGGAATAACCCCTGGAGCTGGCCAACATTCCCTCTATAAATAACATATGTTCTCATAACTAAAGCAGTGTTTGAACAGCTGCTACATTTAATGGCAGTCTCTATGCCACCAATAGCCAATTAATGGTTTTACTTTTTATTTGTTCTTGTAAGTGATAAAATAATTCAGCTACATTGGATAAGCTTTCTGCAATTAAACACATTTATACTGATACACAAACACACACTGTGGTGCACTACAAACAGTTCTGCCAGGATAACATATTCTGAGCATATGTCTTCATGACTTCAAAACAGCTTTTAGAGTGACACTGTCATTCCACATACACTTTCCTATCTGGCAGAGATGGCAAGGAATAATTTTTGAGCAACACACAGTGACATACAAGTCAGTTTCAGGGTTGATCACTTGTAACACTTGGTTTCAGTTGTTTAGAGTACAGACTTGGAAATGGATCAGAAAAGAGAACATAGCTGAAGGGAAGTGTAAGATCTTTGTGTGGTAATAAATCTCCTGGAAAATTTAGCTTTAGCATTTCATGAGACTATTATAAATTATTTACTATGTCTCTCAGAGAATACATAGGTCTGTTTAACCATCTATGAAGCGCAGGACAAGCTAATCTAAATCTTAGCTATAAACATCTATACAACTGTTCACAAAAAGGAAAATTCATTTCAGCTGAGAAGCAGCTCAGACCTATGAGGCTGCAGAAAGACTTCAACACTTCACAGAAAAAAGCTTTTGCACAGCTTAAGCAGAATATTTAAAATCACAGATTGGTTTGTAGAAAGAAAAGATTGCCAGATAAAAAACAGAAGAAAGGAAATTAAAGAAAACCATGGAAAAGATGACAAATATTGCAAATGAAATATCTATTCCTAGCATCTTACTAGTTTACATTTGAAAGGATTCTGTTCTTTGTTAAGAGGACTTTAACTGAAGTAAAGCAGATTTGTCTCTCTAGCACAAAAGCTGCTGGCAAGTGTTAGGCTTCAGAAAGGGATTCTTTACATTTTGTTTTTATAGATGATAATAACTTAAAGAGATAAAACCACCCTTTCTCAGATTTCTTGTTTTCAGACCCCTAGCTAATTCTCTGGTAGTCATAACACTTATTATAGGGAGATTCCAACTTTCAATGTTATATCCAGGCCATTTCTTGCTGCTATAACCCCCTTGTATCACTTATTTCAGAAACAGAGACCTTGGGCCACTGCCATTCTTCGTTTCTACCCCTCTATCTCCTCTGAAAATGATGGTGTTCCAAGACAAGAGTTATAAAAAGATTAATTACTCCTAAGTGCTTATGAATTCATAAGCTTCTACCCACAGTAGAATACATTAGTTCAAAAGTAATACATTAAAAATTGTGGGTCATTACTAAACATTCTAAAGTAGCACTACACATCCATAACAATGTTAAAATACTCTGGTAACACTGAACTGTTTTCATAAGGAGGGTAGTTCAGTTCTGCCTCCAAGAACAGAAGGCACTGTTAATACTTGACACAATAAGATGTTAAACAATTCCTTACCTTCTGCCACTTAGAAAACATTACCTAAAGTCAATTCAAACTAGGATGACTATGTGAGCAGTTTGAACTATAATACCATGTATGGAATTTTTCCTCTAACATTGTTGTTCTGTTTTGAAACTGGAATGTTTCCCTTCAGTGGATAATATGTGATTGCTTCCAGTAACAGTTTACATTAACATTTACATTTGTAAGCTTATGTTCTCTTACTATTTGTGACCTAGTTCAGTTAAGCAAGCAAGGATTTTGAATCTGACAATACAGGCTCCTTGCAAACTTTCCAGCTTTCACTGTTAAGTGATGTCACATCATGTCTCAAAATGTTTTCTCACTATAAACAACTGTTTGGCAAAAAGTTTAAGTCACCCTCCACTGAGACATCAGCCATAGGTGCTAGCTTAAAACCACAGTGCCTCCCTCACACCTATCTCCTCCCATTCCTCAAAGAGAAAGAGACAATACTTGACAGGTAGTGAGGAATTTCTCATTCTGCCATCCACTGTTGAATCCAAACAGAAAAATGGTTAATACACCGAGATGCATGGAAACTACAGCCTCACTTCCTTTCCTTTCCCCCCCCAAGTACTCTTTACTGTCCTCTGCCAGAGGAAGGCTATGGGGTTAGGCACTGATGTGACCAGTAGGGCTATTTCTAGCCTACTTTATACTGCAGAGCAAAACTAGAGTTTAACTGCAGACAGAGTAAAGTAATTCAGATTACTGAATCTGAAAACCTGACATTCTTATGAACTATAACTGATTCCTCACCCTACAGCAAGGCAGTGCTGGGCTTCTATATTTTCAGATGGGGTTTATTTTCACAGATGGTGATAGCAGTGTCTTTTAAACAACTGAGCATAGAGCAGTTGCTTTTTAATAGAAATCAGTGACGGTCTTAGTTTAGGGAAAGTGAAATGCTAATGATTTCATCCTGTTACACACCTATTTCAAGACAACCTTCTTCTCCTTGGTTCCACAAATAGAACCACAAGCAGAGATTCATGATGCAGGTTGTTCAGTAGCTCCTGAAGCCTTTGGACTATGCTGAATACTTGTGGCAAAGCATGCACTTCCTACACTGGCATGCTGCTAATCTAATCAGATGTTACTAAACGTGCAAGATACTATGTTCTTCCTGTCATTTTCAAGCACATAATTATAAATTATGGGTCAGTCTTAAAGGAAGTGTGGGGATTTTTGTTGTTCTTATTTAGAATTGTTCTTGCACCATGCAAATTCTGTCCCACTGAAGAACTGCTACAATGCACAGTGAGATGAGGCACTCACCACTCCGTACGAGTATGTGTCACATGTTTCAGACACTGGAAGACTTTGAATAACTTCTGGGGCCATCCATGGGAAAGTGCCCACTAATGACATATGTGTCGTATGGGAGTGGAATCTTGAGGCACCAAAATCACAGATCTGGCAAAAAAAATAAAATATTAAACTGGTATTTAGAATATCAACCTCATTCATCAGACATGGAAACATCCATTTCAAGCAGCAGCATCTCTCTACAAATAATTTAAGTGTTCATACCTTTAACACGCCATCAGCAGCTATAACAACTGAAAATGAAAAAAACAAAAGGTTACACGAATGCTAAAAGTAAGCCCAATACATTTTTAAAGCAAAATACTTTATTTTTCAGTAAGACAAATGACCCTAAAGTGAGCCAGCACCTGAAGGTGCACACCTGTCCTGGTTTCTTTGAGAAGCTGACAGAACATCTGCTGAATACCTTCAAGCCTCCGAAGAAATGCAAAACCCTTCAGGCCTTACTGAGGTAAAAGACAGCAACATAGATGAACTTCATTCCCTCAACACAGTTTTAACAAGAAGCTCTCTGCAAGAGTCATTAATAAAAGGAGAAAGCCTCCAAACGAGGTGAGACCTACATGTTTCTTGATTATTATCTCCCTGTGTGCATTATTAAAATCTGTGTCCCTCCTGTCCCACCACTAGTAGTAGAAGTTTCCTCTAAAAGGTAATGTTCAGCAAATTTCAGAAATGACTGTCAACTGCTAAGTACAGACTCTACATTGAATGTGTATTACTCAAAAGCCTGAGTATCTGTCAAACCTCAAAAAAGGCCACAGTAAAGACAAGATTTTCTAATAAGAAATAACAGGCCTTATCCAGTCTATTGTCTGGTGTCTGCCAGCCTTTCCTGGTACTCAACCTTTCCAAACAGAAAAAGAAGTGAAGAGTGCCCAGGCAGTGTCTGAAAGCTGATGAGATGGCCAATCATGGCCAGCAAGACACAAGTTGAAAGAGCCCTCCACAGTGCTCTAGATGATGCCAGGTCTGTAATGAACTTCAGACAGGCTCAGAGTGGGGAGGAGGGAACAGGCTTTTCTGTGCCTCCACAAGTGCAGCTTTGATGACAACTAAGGCATTAGTTAGTTCTGTCTGTCCACAAAGCTTGAGCACAGATTTAAATGCCACATTAACAGGTAACGGTAAATGCAGAGCTTTTCAGTGTTTTGCTACTTTACCATTCCTGGACTTCAGGTCCCTGTGGATAACTTTGACTGGAGCTTCCATATGTAAATAGTGCATTCCTACACAAAGCAAAGGAACAGTCTAGTTAGACAGGCTGAGCAGGGCCATCACATATCTGCAGTCACATTTCCTGGTTCCCACTAGCTGTACTCATTACCAGTTGCCATACCTGTGTGTCACACTGATGTGTTGAAGGAGAAGCAAAGCTTCCCATCATCCACTTTGAGTAAAAAGCACTCAGCAAAGCTCACTTATCGCTCAGAACATCTATATGGATATGCTATTGGTTTTTAACATCATATGTAGTTATTTTCTCCAACTATATAGTTAAGGAGGTGTCTACACAATTAAGCCAGATATTAGTTTATTATTTTTTTCATTAGTTTACACTAATTCTTGTGTGGTCAGTCATAGAGAACACAAAGAATGAGACAGCTTATTCTACATTATTATATGAAGAATTCCAGCATGTTTGCTGAGAATAAGCCCTTAGCTTCCTTAAATGCCCCAAATCAAATCAAATGTAAGAGCAATTATGCACTTTACCTCATAATTACTCTACATCAACAAAATTATCCTCTTGGGACTTAGGGGCACACCAGAACTGGCTCACAGAAGCCATTTTCACTCCAGAATATTTTGGATTCAAAATAAACAAGGAACATATTAAAAAGAACAGTGGATGGGTTTTGGTTTTTTTACTTATATATGTTTGGTTGGTTTTGTTATCATTTGAACAAGGAAGGCTAGGAAGGCTTTCCTGATTTCCTAAGGAAAGCATCTCCAGCTGTACATTTGCTGGCTGTGTAGGGTAGTACATGTCACTCTTCTTGCTTACCTTTAGCTATGTCAGTGGCCCAGGTCATGATATGATCCATATCCATCTCTTCACTTTTGTTACTATTAATGTAATCAAACAGTGAGCCAGCAGAAGCATACTCTGGTAAAAAACAGCAAAATGAGACATTTTAAAATATTGCACCTAACTTGAAAGATGTAATAGAAACTCTGCCAGCTCCAGAAAGCAGTCAACCTCTGGCTTAAAGATAAAGAATTTGGGTTCAACAGCCTAATATTATTACCAGTGTTGCAGGAGAGTTTGTCTGATTATCCCAATGCAGGCATAATTTACTAACAAAAAATGAAAAAG
Organism: Drymodes brunneopygia; assembly: GCA_013400955.1. NCBI lineage: Eukaryota > Metazoa > Chordata > Aves > Passeriformes > Petroicidae > Drymodes > Drymodes brunneopygia. Next base: position 788,325 of record VZTZ01028730.1, on the reverse strand, counting down.
CAAACAAAAAAAGTATAATCATAAAGTCAAACTGGCATTAACATAAAAGAAGCATTAGAAAGGTCTGGCAAAGGAGTTCAAATTCCAGAGTAAAAGGTTCTGGATGCTCCTTGTTCAGGACAAGCAGATGTTTTTCTTAACTTCCCTTAACTATACCTACAGAATCGCACAGCAGGATTCTGTGGGTACGAACAAGGGCTTTTGCAGTCCACTGGTGTTTGGAAGTATGGCAGAGGGGATCCAGTTTGACTGTCAGAGTCATGAGGCTTAAATAAGGAATAACAAGCTAGTTAGCCCTACACATATTTAGGTGTGAAACTGGAGACAACTCAAATCTCCACAGTACCACTTTCATATAACCTAAAATTCTTACTTTTTTAAACAGTAAATTTGCCACTCTTGATCAGAAAAACAGTTAACAAATGAGTTTGGTTGTATCAGAGCCATCTTATGTTTTCAAAAATCAGAGGATACTCCCCACTGGTAAGCAGTACTGTGTATAAATTATGTCCCATAACAAAACATAATTTAAAAAAATTTTTTTAAGTAAAGCCACATACTAAATACATGATGTTCTGTTATAAAGAAAGGGTAAGCAAGTAGAAAGTTTCCTATTTCCCCATGGAGAAACAGAACAGTAGATCAAATCATTTGTTCATGAAAAAATAGAAGGATGAAACTAGAAGTCTAACCCTGACATAAGCAGGACAGATTTCCTTGTGCTGCAGGACATGTACAGCAGTGTAAAGGCTGTAGTTCTTCTACTGAGTATTTATTAAATAAGTTTTATGCTTATTTAGAATTCATTCATGTGTCACCAAAAACACAACAGGAGGTTCATAAGATGAAGCAGCTGATACATTTTCTTTTACCTGTTTGCAATGACAGGGCAGGCAGATGCTACCCAGTACAGCCCAAGTAGCACAAAGACAGGGGGATACAAGGAGCAACTTAAGCCTTTTGTTCCTCTCTCCAAAGGCTATTCAGTGTGCTTCCCAGGCAGAATTTAGAACCTATCTAGAACACTCTCAAAATATTTGTATCATTTCAAAGCAGCCACAAAATCATTGCCTTTAAGACTACATCAAATGTGTCTGAATTTTTTTAATAATAGTATTAATCAATGATGGATACATGATAGGGTAAATGCATACAAAAATTTCCATTTTCCTTCACCAAGGAAATGAAAACCACTGGGAGATCGCTGCATGGGGAAGGAAACTGAAATCAAACTGAATCTGCAGCCTTGAACATGGCAAGCTAGATGGGAAGACTCCAGTGCTAAATGAGAGAGGGAGAAAATAGCAAGTTCTTTGAAAGTAAACACTCAAGTGGCAAGTCAGCTTTGGATTACTGCTGCACAAACTCCCACTGAAAGGACAGACATGTTGCTTCTGATGTCACCAAGAGAGGAGTAAGCTGCTGACCTGCACATTTCCACAATTAAAACAGAAGCTTTTTTTACCCATGATGTCATCATCTGTCTTATAAATGGATTCTTCAGGAATAGGTTAGCTGCATGCTTTGCATGCCTTTACAATGCATAATTTGACCCACCAGGGTCAGGGACAACTCAGCTCCTCCAGCCCTTTGTCACTTTGTGTGAACAGAGGCAAGTAAGCTAAAATCAACAAAGCTCCACTGTTAATATTTCTTCTATATACTTATTGTGCCACAGATATTTACTAGGAGCTTGTGGATTTGGAAATCATATTGCAAGGACAATGTTTTGTCAATAATGGAAAAGAAATGTTTGCTTTAGAAAGAAAAGCTCTGATTGCCTCACTGGACCCACCTATGATGGGCTGTGGCATGCATATGGTTCTGTGCACTGGGAGCACAAGCTCTGAGAACCTTTTGGGATGAGGCAGCTGTGGCCAAAAGCCATATCTGAAAGCTACACATGGAGACTGCTGCTGACAGAGATGGCCAGTAACATCTAGAATGATGTAATCCATGCCAGCAGCTCACCAGGCAGCAGGATGAGCTGCAACACTGATCTACATCCCAGCAGGAAAACATTTTTTAACTCCAGCTATAGCCCTTCTCTGAAAACTCTTTAACAATCTCATATAAGACATTACATGCAGCTAATGCTCAGTACATCCCAATACTTGGCTGAATGCTCTCATCTCCATCACTCAGAAGAAACATTAGTTTCTCAAGATTTCTTCTTGGTTGGGATTTTCTCTCTCAAGAAACAAACCTCTAACTAAACACAGGATTGTCTGCAACACTGAAGGCCATCCAGAAGATCACAAAGTGAAAACCCCTCCAAAAGATACTTCAAGCGAATTTAACATTTATCAGTAGCCATTCTTTCATTTGAAAACGGTGTGGGAAAATGGATCCTTGCTTCCATTCCAACCCACAGGACTCCAGTCTCCTTAGAACATTCTGTATCTGGACCATCTCCCAGGATAAGGGCAGGAAGCTTAAAGAGCTGATAGAAAAAAAACCCAAACAAACCAACAAAAAACCCCAACAATACCACAAAAAACAACTTCCGCATAATTCTAGGAATATCAAAACAAACAAAATCTAGTTTCCAATGAATAAAGGGAGTTGTCTTACAGTGTCTTATAAACCCTTGACTCTATTTCAAGCTCTTTCCATTGTGAACCTCATAATGCAAATTCTCCTATTTTCAGTGCAGGCTGAACTCATGGGGCAGCTTTGCTCTGAGCAGACATCCAGCCTGCCCTCTTCACAGAACCAGCCAGAACTTCATACCACGAAAACCTCTACTATTGTGACACACCAATTAAAATGGAAAAGCAATTCTCCAAACAGGGTAAGAGATCACAGTGAAAGGTACTGTTTAAAGGCTGTTAAACTGCACTTGTGCACTAAGAATACCTTAGGCCTCACCTGCCTCCATGCTGCCTCCAGCTACGCTCCCAGCCTGGTTCTCACCTACAGCACTCCCACTTACATTGAGGCAGGTGGTGCCAAGCACTCTTAACATTTAAAGCCCAGAACAATTAGCAAAACACTGTAATTGGGTAACATTGGAGATAACCTTGTAACACTGTAGCTTTACGGAATCAAGAAAGAGGTCAGACAAAAATCCTTACCTGTAACAATGCCATAATTTGGAGGTTCAATGACAGCTCCATAGAACTGAATGATATTTTTGTGACTGAGTACACTGAGTATTTCTGCCTGTTGAAAACAAACAAATAAACAAGTTAGACAATTCGGAATGGGCCATTTACTATGATAGCTTATTTTATACCCTGGTGGGTATACACACATATACAGCATACAATATATATAAGCACACACACATCTGGGAAAGACTGTTCACAAATGCTTGGCATTTGAAAACCTAGTGAGACAGTTTGGCAGATGAATGCTATGTATGTTTGCGGGGTGGGGAAAATAAATTTCTGACTGTTCTTTCATGGCCAAGGCACTGATGTAGGAAGTTAAATCTTTGGAAAAACTGAAATCTTGGAAAACTTTATTCCAAGAGAGATCTGGGATTTTTGGCAGAGTAGCAGCAGTCCTATCCAGAACTTGTGTTTATGCACAAAGTACCATGGGTTCAGCGAGTCCAGCACTCCAGGCTGTTACAGCATACCACGCACACACAGCTCCATCCAATGTTTACTGGAAATGTGGAATTTCCAGGCATGCGCTGTGGAGTCGGATTAAATACACAGAGCAAGCATGCTTGAGATTGCCAAATACCCAGCAGTGCGGTCGAAACCGCTCCTCAAAGTAGACTACAGATGTTTGGCAATTCTGGATAAATACACAAAACCTTCAAATTCCACTTGAACAATGCTGCTGGGTTTGAGCAAGAGACTGCAAGACAATGAGACTGTATCCACAGAAATTAAGACATATATATGCCCTGAAGTTTTTGAGGAAAAAGGTCAGGTATCTCCTGGAAGGTGTCTCAACCGTTTCACCTCTGTAGTGTATTGAAACAAATACTGAACAGATTTTAGACACGTGTGTTGAAACAAATACTGAACAGATTTTAGACACGTGTTTCTACACAAATATACATATTATGCAAATACAGATACGTACTATTTTATATTTTTCTCCACAGTAATGTTTTACTTTAAGACTTTGAATTATGTTAACTCTATACCAGGCAAGAGCATCTAACAAAAACAAGATCACAATTAATTCCTCAGAACTTATCAAAAGTATATGACAGATACCTTCAAAGATCCCCTTGACTTGCAGTGGGAGTGTTGCTGTTTACCCACAGGTGAGTTTTCACACATATTCTTAGATAACTGCCAATTAAATTACTTTGTGGACTTGTAGGTGAGTCTGTCTGCAGTACAATTTGCTGAAAACAGCATACATTTTAAGAGTTAATTTTCTGGTACTGTGAAAAAAGATTACTCACTTGACAGTAATATTGTTTTTCTTGCTGAGCAGGCTAAGCAGCATGAAGAGTTAGTGTAACCCCAGTTAAGTTCAAAGCTATAGTTAAGATTTAATTGAATATGTGTAAATGTCTGTGTATTAGCTAAAGGTCTTAATTCAAAACTATGTTGAAGTTACTCAAAAAAGTCTTTAAGCAAGAACAACAGCAAAAAATTGAGTCATCTAATGCCTTTATCTGTAATCACGCAATTAAACACATGCATCATGGTACGACCTATAAAACATAGGCCAAATAAATACTGGTTTCCTATAGCTCTACATTTATTAGAATAGCAGGAGCTGATGTACCATGGGTTTCTGCATAAAAGCTGCTATAGCCTTCCTGTTTTCAGTGAATCTACAAGGCCACAAAATAATTTAATTGGCAGCTATTTAAGCAAATGTGGGAAGCTTCACCTGCAGGTAAACAGCAACACTCCTAGAGCCAGTCAAGGGATGTGCCAGCAGAAGGAGCTCTGCCCTACAACTGCAGCTCCACCAGCCTCCCAAGACAAGGGACTCTTGCAGCAGCAGAAGCATGAATTGTACCTCCAATCTCCTGCCCTAGCCTGGAGGATGCAGGTGACCGCTGAGTCCTTCAAATCTCCGTCTCAGGAACTTGTGTACTATGTTTGTATATTCCTTAGGAAGTATTCAGTTGGGCAGTGTTCTCTAATTCTGACCACCATTACGGCCAGATTACCAGGAGACCTCACTCTCCTTGACTGCCTATATGAATATTCTGATATGAGACAGGAATAACACAAACAGCTAGAAAAACTATCTAAACCACCTTTTCATGAACACCTTGGTCAGAGGAATGGAATAAAGCCATCTTCTTGTAAAGTACTAAAACACACCATGTCTTCAAAGCACTGAGCACACCATCTGCTGTGGTGTTTACAACACAAGTACTCGAACAGGTCATTAGAATTAAGTTGATGGGTCTCAGATTTAATTTTCCCATAGAATAATATATTTAGGTCCTGGCTATAAAAGTAGTACTAGATGAATATTTTCGGAGAATGGTTAAAAATGCCTTATGATTAACCAATCCAAGTTCCATAGCTTCCTATCCCACCATAACCATGCGCAGAACCCAGAGACTGCTCTCCATCTCACACAAGATGCTGCTGGGTTCAGTGAGAGCCCATCAGAGTCAGTGGACAACAGTAGGGGCTGCACTGCAGCGACACCAGCAGCAAACCCCAGACCGACCGATCACCCAGTGCCACCACGACAGGGACTGCAATCGGGCCAAGAAGACAAGTACTTCACTGCCACAGGCACACTGACACACACTGCTTTTATCATTGGGAAATGCAAAAAAAATTTTTAAGATTATCTTATTTACATTATATACACTAAGATCACATTACAGAAGTATGAAAAAATGCTGTGTCAACCACAGCTCATACTATCACCTTCACATTGATGTTCATACTCTAATCTGGGATTTTACAGATACCAAAGCAAGCTTCCATCTAAGAAATCCAGAGAAGCACCTTCTATTTGCCCACAGACATGACAATGAACAACTGTGGGGTAAAAAAATTGTCAACTTTTCCTAAGGACAATTATTCCGCAAAGACATCCTCTCTAAACACTTTTAATCACTCTGCTATTGTTAGCACTAATGATCCTAGACTATTCCTTTCATGTTTTGTTCTTTTCTGTTGCTGTAGATCAGCTGTGAACTTTATTAGACAATTTAAATACACTTATTCCTTACAGTGAGAACCAGATGCAAGCCAGTCCATATCTTTGAAGCTTTTGTACTATCTCTGACAAGAAGGTGTCGTATTTCAATGAAAATTACTTTCAGATAGCAAATTACAAAGTGGTGGTTAAAGACTGGTATTTCAAAGGTCTCTTAGACATTAATAAGAATATTTAGAATCACCTTTAAGCATCAAAACTGTACTTTAATCCAAAATGCCTAAATGCTTGGAAGAATATCCTGTCATGCATCTGTCTAAAGGCGGCTGAAGAAGTCAGCCCTTGCTGGTTTGGGCAAGACATTTCCCTCAGTAAAACTGCTATCTATCTTATGCAAGCTAAATGAGCACCAATTTACTTCCTAAATAGTGATGACAACTAACAAGTATTCAACTACTTCACTACATTTGTTTTTTTTTGTGAAAGACAGAATTTTATTTTCTTTTAAAGGCTGGATTGAAGCAGAACTAGTGGAGTTCAGCTGAAGGAAAGACATCCAAACATATAAATACAAACTCCCTGGACATAACATAGAGACACAGACACACAAGGTAGCTGCAATAGAGTTGAATATTATGCTTAGTACCATGACAAGCTTATTAACAGCCTGTTACTGACTATCAAACTATGCTTAAATTGTTCACACTGCGCTTACATTACAGGTATGGATGAAATTAGGTCCCTCTCTTGAGTCCTGCAGAAGGGATTACAGACTGCACACCATTTCTTGATGGCAAAGGGATTCAGATTTCTAAACAAACCTAATCCACTGCTTACATAATTCAAATATCACAAAATCCAAGGTCAGAACAAATTACATTGAAAACTTTTTAATTTAATTCTCTCTTACTGGCTTACTGTAAATCAACCCCAATTCATAAAACATTATAACATTCATAACATAAAACATTCATAAATTACAGTATAAGAGTTTGGAATTCAGGTAATCCCGAAGTGTACAAACAGTGTAATTGTGTCTTGTGAACCATGGTATGGATCACAGTGTTTAACAGGTAATTTGGTTTTATGCCTGTTTAATCTTTACTTATTGACATATGTGAAAACAACAGTTACATCATCTGAGACTGATATCACCCTAGGGCTGCTTGCAGACCCACTAGTACTGCTCTTAACCTTGTAGTACAACCACGTCTTCGAGTGTTTCAGCAGGTAAAAACAAGGTCCTCCTCCAGGTCTTGTCTGTGTTCAGTAATTGCTGGACAGAAATCACAAATAAATTCTAAGCATAGCCAGCAGCAACTGAGGGGACAAAGCAAGCTGGCTGGACAGCGTGGTCTCGTTATGAGCAGCACAAGCCTCAGCTCACCAGGATGACCGAAGCCCTCACTTGTTTTTGCTCTGCCTTGTACCAGTGCAGCAAGAGCAGCAAGTGCAGCTAAGCTCTGATGTGGTCTTCAAGGATGGTGCTGACTGCAGGTGTGGGCAATGGCCACCTGATGCTGAGCTGACACTCCTTGGGAATGAGACAAGGCCACATCGTCAGATCTTAATTGCAGCCGCAAAGACAGTAAGGATGTGGATGGAGGCACTTTGCATACAGCTGTGTTGTTGCTTGCCAGCTACTCAGAGCAGCTGCAGCTGCTCTTGTTAGAGCTCCCTACCCCAAGGCAGTTAAAGTTAGCAAAGACCAAACGACTCAGCAGATTTTAGTTACTCTGGTTCTCCTTGGAAATATGTTAGAAATTTGTTACACTCACACTTGTAGTCAAGAGAAGTGATCAAGGGTTTGGGCAGTCTGTTCCAGCAGCACAGCTGGAACTGTAAAAGAACATCTGTTCACAGAGCTTTTCAGTATCAAAAGACTTTTTTGCACAGGTCCAGACAAACTGAGCCCAAAGAAACTCAGCCACCACTTCTTCCAGGTGCCTTTGGAACAGCTGACTGGAAAGAGTAAAGTGTCTTTCCACCCTGGTCTGAGCACACTGGTTTAGGATTAACACAGGAAATAGCTGCAGCCCCTTGTGAGACCATTGGGTCAGCCAGCAGCTAACCAACTCTCCTGTTAGTAAATCAGTTAACTGCACAGCAAGCAGCACCTTCACTCCATGCAAAATTACAGTTACACATGGCTAGCTACTTAATCGGATTAACACAACTTCCTTAACTGCCTTATAATATTTATTATGACATTGTGCAAAAGTTTGGCTTTTAATTTTCCAGAGAACAGTTTGCTACATTGTCTCATTAAGGAGACATTTAGACACACTTAAAGCAGCTTTGGATATATATTTTTCTCCTACGTCTTGTAGCATTTTAAAGGCTTTGACCTCTGTCATGTTCTTGGGAGAGTTGCAACTTAGCTACTCTCAGGGGGTTTTACAGCCTAATAAAAGGGCAGCTGGAAGAGGCCAGCTGATGTCTTAGTAAAATCATTCTATTAGTGACAAACATATACATAAAAGATACAGAATGCTAACACATAAATCCCACACCTTTATTTCTAGACTCCTGCTCAGAAATATCTCCAGTCTATGTCCATTTCCAGTGTCTCATTAATCCTTTCCATGGATTTACTGATGTCTAATAAGGGATGACACCTCTTATAATATCAGTTTCTCTAGATGAACAAGCCCAAAACATGATTTTACAGATGAAATACTAAGACAATCAGCATCTGTCATTGCTAACAAATTATCTTCTCAATATGCAATAAAGGGATACTTAGAGAATGTCAGAAACATAAAATTATTACCACAAACTATATAGTAGGGATGTTAAGTATTATAGTTTTGAACACTGAAAAGAAAATCAAGCAGATACAAAATAAAAAATTAGGACTTTGCCTACTGATTTGTCTGTTCCTATAAAGTTTTCTAAGGAAAAAAATACAAACAAGAATTTTGTGCCTTGGGGGCCCCAAATAAAAGCAAAGGATACTGATTGTCCAGTTCAGAGAATTTTTGTTAAACCCATTAAACTGTGTTTAATACTAACAATGCAAGAGGAAAATCACGTGAAGGCAAAGCCAAAGAATCCTCAGTGAGATTTTTCACCTGCAAATAAGCAGTTACCAAGTACTTCAGTGGGCACGCTCCCAGCATAAATGTGTTATCATCTCTTCCCATATACAATCATAGTTTTAAAACTATGGTTGCATGGCACTTAAAGCTGTGTGAGCTTTGGCTTCTTTTTTGGTATTCATTTAGATGTAACTTATCCCAAAAAAGAGCTGGTTTCTGTAGGCCATTTACATGTTAAAACTGTCAGCACTTACGTCTTATAACACAGCCTCTATACTCAGGCTGTATTAAGAAACAGTATTCTGTTTCTTAAACCATATAGAAAAGAGTTAAATTACATTCTGAGATTGATGTCACCAGCATTTCTGTAAATAACAGAATTAAATTCTCAGAAGTACATCTACAATGACATACAAAATTTGTATTTCAAAGCATTTTGATCGAGCAAATCTTTCAAAGCATCAAATTTGCATCCAAAATTATGTCCTACACTGTTACAAATCCCAGAGACTAAAAGTAGAAATGTACAGGAAACTAATAAATTCTCATTGCTATATAATCATCATTATTTTAAATCCATTGTGTATCACCAAAAAAAATCTCATAGAAACACACACTTTAAATACCTTGTATTGACTCAAAGGCTACATTCTTGAAGAAAGCAAAATCACATTACCAAGACAGCTCAGTTCAGTTGAACTGTCATAATGTACCACAGAAAAGGAATATGGACATAAATTTATTATATTCTCTTCTAAGCTCACCTCACCTTATTAAATTTATTTTTAAATAATTAATTTGCATCATGCAGCACCATAGGATTTGTTAGCAGTAAAATGTACTGGATATTGATCATTTGAAAAGAAAACTGAGTTTTATACTCTACTATAGTTCTTTATAGCAACCTTTGCACAAAACTTGATACGTTACAGATAATTTGAAGGCTATGGGATTAAAAGTACTCGCTCGCAAATTCAGAACGTGCCTGTCAAAACAGTGCAAAGGCTTGCTCAGTCCATGAAAAGCAGGCTGGTCCCTCTAAAAATCACAGGGACCATTACATTTTGCTGCATACAACATGAGATTGTATGAGAATTTAATATTAAGTTATCTTATAAAGGCAGATCTGCCAAGAACAAGTTTAGTTTGAATTTCACTACTGTTATTCCAATAAAGTAAAACCATTCAAAACACGCACAAACTATGTATTTGTACTGGTGCAAGAGTTTAGAAATAAGCAATGTCCTGTCCTTTAATTCAGGCAGATTCAGAGTACTAAGCTGCCTCCAGCTGCAAAGTAACACCAGCAATTGAGTAGAAACAATAGATGAGCGGACTTAACAGCAGGGCTGAAATACCTGAGCTCCCATAGAGCTGTTTATTTTCAGCAATCATCATTTCTCTCTTCAATGTTGGGAAATTTTCCAAGTTACTTGCAACCGCTTTGAACACAAAGCGACTTTGACTATGGATAACAGTAACAAAACCCTCAACACTCCTAAAATACAACAGAGTAACAAAACTTGAAACTTTCTGACTCCTGGCACACTCTGCAGGTAAGAAGATATCATGGCTAAAATGCAACACAGGAGTCATTCCAGACTCAACAAATAGAAAAATATCCAAGGAAATTATTTCTGAGATCAAAGTCACTGTAAGTCTCATGAGCACCTTGTTGGGAAGGCATTTTGGTATGAAAATCATGGGCAAAACTAATCCCCTCTCAAGGAGCCATGGCCATACATATGTAACTAGAACAGTGTTTTTTCTGAGATCTGCAGAGTATTTGTAAGGAATCTGGATAAGATAACCTAGAACAAGTAAAATCTCATTATACACTGGCTTTTGCTGAACAATTAGCATAGACTCCAACAGAGACAGCAACAGCTGTACTTATGCATCCTGCTCCATTCCTCTAAAGCAGCTATGATCTTTACAACGAAGTATTTTTCCATCTTGATCATGAAAACTGTAATTTACCTACAGGAAAAAAACCCCATCAGGTTCTTGATGAGCACTCACTTAAATGCTGTCTTAGAATGGATAAATCAAACCTACTACAGCTAATGACAGGGACAACACTTGATGGGGATCCCTCTTACTGGAATCCAGGTGAATGTTACAATTCCAGAAAATGTTCCTCAACCAGGCAAGCTGAGCCCATCAAGAAAAAAACACTTCACAAGATGTGTTACCTGTTATATGTTAATAGCAAACCACAAAGCTTTGTTTTCCACATGGGCTGCCAGAGCTCTGTACAAGGCTCTCCCCAGTGGTCACTCAAAAATGAGTTGCCCCTGCAGAAAAGCTATGAATGGCTCCCTACCTAACTCAAAAAAACTTTCAAATCAGAAATTACAGCTGTGACCAGCAGGAATAAAAAGAAAGGCAAGAAGTAGTTGCCAGCTACAGATGTTGGCACTGCTGAAGTGAATGAGAGTCCTCCATGGATGAAAAGACGTTTTCCTGTGACATTTACCTACCCCAAAGCACAGCCTTACAAAATCTGAGGTTTCCAGGAAAATGAGTTGTCACCATTATCTGAATGACACACATCATGGTTTTATGTGAAACTGTCCAAAAAATCCAGCACAAATCATGGTAAAGTCAACCTGCTTTTCAGAAAAGTCACTCTGTCTAAGATTGAAAACTGTATTTTACTTAGAAACTTGGTTCAAATGCTGCTCCTATTGGGTAGCAATGGTCAAAAAATAAAACTAGGCAAAACTCAAGAAATTTTAAGCTTTTATCTTTATGAAACCAATGGGACCCAATGTTTATTTTTTCTTGGGATTCTTCATGCTGCCTTTATGGTAGCTCAATCTTTTTTCCATTAAGACTAAAAAATTTCAAGTAAAACAATGGCTAAGACAAAAACCTTGGAGGAAAACTAGCAGTATTTTTAAAATGCTTCTAGTGTCATAAATCCACATTTATTAGTATTACTGTACTATATATTTCTGATATGTAACTTCAGCTTTTCCCTTACTTGTCTGTGATCAATTTCTTGTACACAGAACTCCCTATCTTATCTAAGCTCCCTATCTTATCTAAGCTTTATAGCTCTCAGCTTACACAGATATAGCAATAACAACTATTTCATTTCTAATCCCTGTTATATAGGAATACAAATGGTCAGCCTAAAAACACATTTTTAAAAAGTCAGTAACTTGAATACCAGTACCTCTGAACTCTGCAGAAAGCAGAAATCCAGAAGAACCTATCTAAAGAAGAGTGAGACTGATTACAGAGTGACCTATGAAGGCAGTTTTGCTTTGAGTTTCATGAACAGACCTACAAGGAGCAGAGAATTCACGGGGTTTTGTACCACTACAGGATACCAAATTCAGTCAAAAGTCTGTTTTCTCATTGCTCTTCTCCAATGAAACAATATTTCAAGCCAGCTCCTTCCTCAAAGTTACGGCAGAACAATCAGAGGTATTGTAACCACTACCCTTGTCTGTACTTACTAACATGAGAGGAACATCACACATACCTAATGGGGAATGAACAACATTTAAACGGCCAGTTACAAAATGAAGATCATCTATTCTGTGGTTACAAATCCACTGATCTGCACTACTTCCTCCATCACCCTGCACTGTGCTTGCTGAGGACCCACAGTAAATGAAACAGCAAAAAGGAAGTAGTAACTGTATATATTTGGGACCACAGGAACTTTCAGGACCAGGGTCACGTGCAGACTCCAACAAAACCTCTCTCCTGGGCTTACCTAAAGAGCTGAAGAGAAGGAAGGCATCATGCTGCAGCTAATGACAATTCCAATCTGAATCTGAGTGCAGCAGAGAGAATTTGCATCTCTTCCTAGTCTAGCAATGCCCGTAGTCTTTGCATAAGTACTAACTGATCTATGCTCCACATATGACAAGGATTAGATTAGCAAAGTTCAGTGCAATTCAGCTCACAACTTGGATCCAGAGCCCAGGAGCTCCGTGATGTTTTGGTGGCACAAAGTACATTCAAATTTGCAACAGGTCCTTTGGTGTGGAAGAATAACAGCATCACATATACCACAGCTTCCCATTTTCCAATGCCAGACATACCCAAACCCTTGCCAAAGAAACTAACTCCTATCAAGGATCAGACACAAGTAAATGAAATTTTCCATGCCACCTTCAGGTCAAGGAAGGCTGGAATGACTTTAACCATCCTCCTTCAACCAAGCAAAATCATCCTCTAGGAGAGCTTTGCTGCCTGAGACACAAGTCTCCAGATGACACAGCAAGAGCTCTTTTCCACCCTGTCACAGCTGTGACATTTTCCTTCCCTTTCTACAGGTGCTGCTACTGTGCTGCACACTTTACTTGCAACATCACTGACCTCCTGAGGGTGTTCACATTTAGGAGACAATTTTCTTATTCCAGGTAAAGTCCTTCCTTCTGTCTGGGAAGAGAGGGAGGAAAAAACCAAAATAGTATTGGCAGCAAAAAAAGGCCCTAGAGAAGCATTCCTCCTTCTCTTCAAGAAAAGCTAGTGGCATCCCAGGATTAGCATACAGTGTTACTGTAAAGAAGGTTTGGACGTTTCCATATATGCAGAAGGCTGTCATAACCCTCCTGCCTTTTTTCTTTCTTGAGTTTGAATTGTTGCACTTTGAAGATCTTTAAGATCTCTCCTCAAGGTCAATATTATCAATTATCTGTCTTTTTTCAAATCTGGATATAATTACTGTAGTTAGCTCTGAGCAGAGAATGAGACCATTTTGAGGTTACTATTGTGCAGAGTAAGTGTGATGGTCTTGCATAGTACTGCAAACCTTGCAAATATTGTTTCTAAATATTTAAACCATTAATTGGTCCACATTGCATCCTCAGGGACAGCACCAGAGATCTTAAACCTTTTCATATGTTCTCACTGCTTAGTTTTGTCTAACATACCTTTATTATTGTGTATGTACAAAAAGAAACCACAAGGTGTAATAGCCTTTTGAAAATACTGCTTTTTTGTTCAAAGTCTCTACTGAATTCAGAATTTTGATGGATTGAAGTAAATGGTGGTGCTAGAATAATCTTAAAGTTGTAGAATTCAGACTGCAATTCCTCCAAATGTATATATTAAGATACACAGTTCCTTTAAAATGTGAGGAAGCAAAATTACTCATAAAAGCTGTGTACAGGGAGGGGTTTTCACAACAATGAACAGCCTAATCAGGGTGAAGAATTCTCAACTAAAAGCTCACAAAGAAATCCCTCTATCCTTTCTCTATTTTTTCAATTCTACTTTTCTCGATAGGGGTGTCTCACCAGAGAACCTGAAGAGTGAAAGATTTAAGTATAGGACTGAAATCCATCAAATCCAGGCTTGTGGTCCAAACCCAAGCAGCTGTCAAACCCAGAGACAGGAATGTATGCTCACTTCTGCCTAATAAAATTTGAATCAAACACTTTGCATCTGATTCTCCATGTGAGCTTTTATGCAAACTTCTAAAGTGCAAGGAATCCTGGGGTGGAAGAGCTATTCTGAGAGCTTTCACATAGTTCATGTAATTAGGGAAACCACTTCCTTTGATTGTAAGTGTTCAAAACAGCTGAATTTCTTCTTTCAAAGGACTCTGTGATTTGGGTCATCTCTTTTACCTGCTCTTTTATGTTTCTCAAGATGAGAGGTGAGACTGTAAAGCACATTATTTAGAAAAAAAAAAGATTCCACTTTTTGTTTTAGGGATTGAACTTCAACTATTCAAACGCTTGTCATTTGGAAATCTATCTTTCTTTCCCTCCCTCTGTTTCCTTCCTTTTCTGATAAGCTCTTCAGTGGCTCAAGTGAATATAGTCCAAAATGCCAATTTAAACCTAAGGGAAAACTGAAATATGGTACATAAAGGAAAAGGGACTCTCATTTTCCTTTGTACGGTTGTGGTTGAATATGTAATTATAAAGGAGCTCTAGCTGCAGGATCTCAGTCTCCGTGTCACATTTACTTTTTCAATGGTTCTAAACATTGACCAAGCAAAAAGGCAGAAATATAGATTTTTAAAAGACAAACAAAGCAGCTGCCCTGGTCTTTGAAGTGGATCTGCAGGTTCTTCATTTCTCAGAAAGGGAACTGGGATCACAGTTCCAAGGCAGTGACCATGCCACCAGAGCTAACAGCTGATGCCAATGTTGCTACAGAATCAAGTGTCACTTGCCCTGAATTTCTTGAGTCAGGCACCCTGTTAGTGCTGTTACTTCACACTCATCTCACTAACAGCTGTAACAGGTAGCAAATATCCTGCTTCTCACAGTACAGCACAGAATCATACTAGTGAAAAGGCAGGAGATTTCTTACTGCAGGTTTCAAATTTATTAAGTAAAAAACAGAATGCTTGTTGATCCTAGGAGGACTGAGCTTTATTCTCAGTCAGTGAAAAATTGCAGGACTCCTTCGAGCATTATAGCACTTACAGGGAAGCGGTCTGCAATGCGTACAGAGTAAACCACTTGGAACACAGTGCCAGAAATCACATTACTGCCAACTTATGCACAGGACACATGAGACACTGGCTTGGAGAGATGAGTTTACAATAAAGACTTTGGTACAAATTCATAAACAACCAAGAACCCAAAAGTTCAGAGCAGAACCCCAAAATATGTGGTCCTTTTGAGAGGGGTCCGGATCCTGCATTTGCCTTTAAGACTCTCACAAACTCTTACGTGGGTAATAGCAAGGTAACATCCAGAAGAAGGAGGAACTCAACAGCTCCAAATTGTAGCCATCTGTTGCTACATACTTACATCACACACAGCACTCCCAGCATACAGAGACATACCATCACAAAGAAATCAAAAATCCTTTTTCTTGGTTTAGGAGATGTAAAGTACACAGTTCACAAAAACGGAAACCCACCAATCACTGTTTATAAGCCTTCATTTTTGAAAGGTTTGCCTCAAATGCATCCAACATTACTGAAATTAAAGTTCTTACAGGATTAGACAAGAAGAGATTTCTGCAGTTTTTCCCCCCCTCTAATTTCACATAGGCATGCACAACTCTTTCTCAGCTCTATGATTCTTGCAAGTAAGAGAAAAAGAGAACCTCTTGGAAAAAGTCACTCATTCGCTCAAGGGTGCAGCAACTAGTTGATTTTAACAAGTTTCCAGAACAACCAACTCATCCCTCCTATTCTGCCTTGCAAGATAATAATTCAGATAATAATATATTTCAGAGTGCATCAGATTTCACTGAAAGGCTACCACCTGCCCAGCCTGCATGCCTGACTTTTGGTTTTCCCACCTTCCAAGCACAACTTGGTACAAGCAACTGCATCTCATCTTCTAGTGTCTACCAAGAGATTCCTCACTTCTACAACAGCTCAAGGGATTTTACAAGCCATGCTTATTTTTGATGTGGCTGCTGAAAAATCAGGTGTCCAATACACAAAACGCGCAGTTATTTGGTCAGTCATTTATATTATAACACAATTTTTTTCTCCCTTGCCTCCACCATTTAGCCACAAGGAACCTCAATTTTCAGGAGTTTTGGAGTAAAATAAATAAGCAACCAGAGGCAGAAGACAGGTGGGAAGGTGTGTGGCACTGTTCCCCTTCAATGACATATTTTGCCAAGGAGGTGCACCCATAGGGGGCCCCTCCTGTGTGCAAGACACCCAGTTTCCCTGTGGAGCTGACGTTCTTAAATAGAAATTGTGCAGAATGCAGATTCTCTAAACATAAACAAGCATGTACTTGCAAATAGGATTCTTCCCCAGTAGCTGAACTGCAACGGAGGAAACATTTAAAAGAGAAACAGGACAGTTTGGAGGCATTTGGATCAGAAGCGCAGTTCTGTGATTGCCCTTACTAGTCTCATCTCCCCGGTGTGTTAGCACAATTAACTGAGTATAAGAGAAAGAGTTAATGTTGAAGCTGTTCTCCGGGCTCCTCTGCTGCCTCCAGCTAACATAAACACATCTGAATGTTTCCCTGTGACTGTTTATATTGCCCCCTTAAAAAGGAAACTTTCTCTATCAGCACCTTAGTAAGTGGAAATAGGTAAACATGAAAAAACTTTTAGTCTTAGTTGTGTCATTACAATTAAAAAGACTGATTTTGATGCATGCATTCAAGTTAGGATATATTTTCTTTTTTCTTCAACTTTGTTTTCAGTGAAATCTTGTGCCCTAGAGCCTTACACAACTCACATGCAGCCAGTTTAAAATTAAAGACTAAAGAATAAAAAAAGGAAGTAAAGTAGGGCCTATCTAGTTCTACGCAGCATTTTACTGCCCTCTTAAAAGTAAAAAACATGTTGTTCAAAATTCCATTGCTCCCATGTGTGTGGCAGGTAGTTTGGGGACCCAACCAAAGACTGTGGCCCCCATACTCAGCTTTGAATGCTCCTGTGGAAAACGGCCTCCAGGAGATTAATGGTCCCAGACTCAGACCACATCAGCACCAGCATAGGTCTCTGACTTCATCTGAACCATCACACACGCGTGTAACAACCCAGAAACTGTGTCAGACTCAAACAACACTTCCACACACCTCAAGAGCTACTCTGGGATCATCATTTGTCACTCCGTATGCTGCTGTGAGTGCAAGTTATTTAATTAGCATCCCCAGGAATTGCAACAGCAACAGATTTCAATATGGGTCACAGACATTTAAATTGTCAGCTGTCCCTCAAAGCACATAAGACTCAAACATGCAATCACTTATCCTCTCTCAAGTTACTGCTCACCTGTCATTGTGATTCTCCACTTGTAACCTTGTTTTAAAAAAACCATATAGTTAAATAATAGTCTACATAAGTCTAATTTGAACCAATCCTCAATTCTCGAGTCTGCAACAGACTAAAACAGCACTTTGAGAAAAAAGGGTTTCTTCTGTATCCATGAGATTTCTACAGCAAAGCTTCAGGACAGCTTAAACATCCAAAAATACCATTTTGCAGTTAATCACTTCAACAGAAGCTCAGGGTCAGAAAATGTCGTGGGAGGGGAAACAAAAGAGCTGCCATTTGATGTCAAGGGTTGCTGGCATAAAGAAATAAGAAACACAACCTCTCCTCCAAATTATAAATAACAATTGAGTCCATGCAAAAAGAAGACTGAAATGGAAGAAACGTATCTGGAGAAAAATTAAACATAAAATTAAAAGAAAAAAAACAGGCCAAAAAACCCCCACAAAAAGTCCAAAATAAAGAAACAAACGAAAAAAACACCCTAGGAAAAATGCGCTTAATTGCAGCTAAGTATCTACTGGAAATGTGAGCAACCCACTGTCAAAAAAAACCTTGCAATTGACAGCATAATTTTTAAGACAATATACAATGGAATTAAACTAACTATGAAAGTAAAGAATATTTAATAATAATCTAGCAGGTTGCATGTTGTGGACAGCAAAAAGGATAATAAAGAGTGTTTTCTAAACAATCAGAGGATTTTCTCCCTATTCTAAACAACATTTATTCATAATTTGTAGGAAACCAGCACAAAAACTTGTTCACTTGCAGACATTGCACCTTCTGAAAAAAAAAAAAAAAGAAATAAAAACAAACCACTGAAATTAAAGATTACTGAGATAAAAGGGTCCAAACCTCAGAGATACTCCTAACCCAGGGATCAGGCACACAGTAATTTCCTGTGACTCAACCAAGCTAAGGAAGCTGTACCTATATTCCTAATAAGCAGTACATGCAAGGTAATGTCACTTCTCACATACGAAGTTTAAGGCAATTCAAAAGACAAGCAAAGAGAAGCAACAGATATATCTGGTGCATCTTAGCTTATTAATTTAACTGTTAATTAAATTTCTTTACATAGCAACAGTGTTCAACACTGGCCACCAGTCAAGAGGACATGTGCACTTGTCCCTTTACAGTTTTAGTACAAAATCTAGTGCTTTACACCACTGACAGTGATTGTGTCTCAACTGATTCAAAATAACTTTTGAAGCCACAGACTGCCAGGGTGGGCCCTGACACACCAGTTTCAGGAAGCTGATGTCCATATCAAATGGAACCAGTTTGAATCTGATACCCATATCAAATCAGCTTGATTTAAAAAAAAATGTGTACATACAAGCCAGTGTAAGTAAGAATCTCAAATTAAGCTGGTCAAAAAAACCAGCAAGCCACACAACTTGTACTATAAATACTCATTATTTATATACGGCAACTCTTAAGGATGTTACTCATCTAATGAAAAACTTGATATAAAAATGTTTAAATACATGAGTAAAAAAAACCACTACAATAAAAAGTAGCAAAATACAGACAAATACCTCTCTATGTCTGGACTGCTGTGTTTCCAAGATTGTTTTAGGAGGAAGAGACACAGGAATTAAGTTTCTTAAAACAGACAAAATGAAACTAAAGCCTGTTCTTCACAAGAATAATTGTATTCTGGCAATGCTACATCATTTTTCATTATACTGGTGTCTCCCAATTAAGGGGTTTCAACAACATTTTGGTTGCAGCATATATGCCACGACATTTACAACATAGTTTTATCCAAAGCATCCACTAAGAAAATCTCATGCAGTGACTTTCTTGACTCCTGGAAATATGACATTGATTTACAAAATATAATCCTCCAGAAAATTACGCCTTGAATGAAAGCAAGAATAGGGCAAATAAAGAATCAGTCAGATTCATTGCAGAGTCCTATCCAAAATTATTTATTCTGCAAGATACAGAATACACAACAGCTGGAGCATCTGAAGCAATTTTGACAACTTCTAGTCTATAAAGGGTTCTAAGTATCCTCTTGATACCTTTAGAGAATACCCTAGTCAGTACCAAGAGGAGTGGTCTAAGCCAATTCCTTTACCAAAATATTAAAAAACCCAAATAGAAAACCTTGCAGAATAACCACTCTGTAAAACAGAAACTAAGACATTTTAAGACACTCCTCTGGTATGAAAAATATAGTTTTAGCTCCTTTTAGCAGCTAACATCACATAGCAGTAAACCTGAAAGGAGGGTGTAGCCAGGTGAGGGTCAGCCTCTCCTCCCAGCAATTAGCAATAGGACAAGAGGACTGAGACTTAAACTGTGCCAGGGAAGGTTTAGGCTGGTCATCAGGAAGAAGTTTTCCACAGAAAGGGTGATTGAGCAGTGGCTGCCCAGGGAGGTGGTGGAGTCAGCATCCCTGGAGGTGTTTCAGGAAAGACCGGATGTGGCAGTCAATGCCATGGTCTGGTTGACAAGATGGTGTTAGGTCATAGGTTGGACTTGATAATCTCAAAGGTCTCATCCAATCTAGTTGATTCTGTGATTCTGTTTTTCTTTGAATGAATATGGGGCTGGATGGATTCCCATGAGATCACTTACTGTGATTTTTGGATATAGGTGCAGATATCCCTGAAAAGTTCATATATTCAACTCCTACAACCTGTGTAACTTCATACAGTACACACTCTAAGCCCTCTCTCACTGTTCATCACTCTCAATACTTGCTGACTCAGACCTGAGAGAGGTAAGGGAGTAGGAGCTCCTAGAAAGTGCTAATAAAATATTAATAGAGCATCAAAATTGTCCTGCATTACAGCCAGGACCCAGTGTGGAGAGTCATTCAAGGCTGGCACCAGAGCACCCATACCAGCTACAAACTACAAAGAAAAAGAACATCTACTATTTTTAGTCTAGTCAGGACTAAAGTATCAATTTCAGTTTGTTTTGTTTTGCTTTATTTTACGCTGTTGTTTTTCTCTTGTTTCACTCTTGAAAATCATTGCCAGTCCTTACTCTCATGACCCACATTAAATTTATCACATGCTCTCTTTCAGCACTACAAACATGAATGAGGTAAGTCCAGTGACATGCATGTGATTATACTTAACTCATCCCCTTCAGAAGGTACAAGCACAATCTGTGTCTTCTGGACAGTCCTTTGCAGAAGTGGATCATAAAAATCAAAAAAGTGAACAAGCTGCATTATATGCCATACGAAAATTTTTATGAAGTATTAAAATATCCCCTAAAGCTTACACCACACATATTACATACAAGAAACCCTGACAATATAAAATTAACTTCCATGATAGTCAGCCTCCAGGCAATACAGCATCAAAACTAGAGAAAGCATGTTTTTATTTTTGAGTCTCATAAAACTCAAATGCATTACAGACATGACTGAACAAAGCACGCATAGTTAATCCTGCTCAATTTAACTTCTTTTATCCACAAGTTAGTTCTGTTCACTCACCAGGAATATTTAAGTATTTCCCAATAAGACTACAATTACATTTTACTGGGTTTTTTTCCCACCACTCTCCTGCAGTTTGCACAGACCACTGCCAGCATTTTGAAGGAGTCCAGGAACATATGTACTGCATGAAATCAAGTGATCTTGTACCCAAGTACCCTGGTTGTAATGGTTGAAGCAACACTGTTGTCCACCAATAGCATAGAGACAGCTTATGGACCATGGAGTACTTTCAAAGACCTGTGATATTAAAACTAAATTCAAATTTCAGGTAAAATTCCAGCAGTAATAAACCTCCTGGTGAAGAACCACACTCCACATACCAGCTGCCAACAAACTGCCACCAAAAGCACAGCCCTCAAAAGCAATGACAAATAACAGGTGAACTTCAGAGACGGGCAATCAAAGGAGGTGAGTGCTCTTTAGTGAAAAGCTAACGTGGCAAGGCACAAAACAACATTTGTAACACTTCACTCCAGCAGTTATCTGTTCCAGATAATGGAGTCAAAAGAACTGCTAGCAATTTGCAGAATAAGGCCCTGGGCCCCAGTCTCTCCCATTCATTTCAGTGGAAGCCAAATTATGAGTTTATCTAATAATTCATATAAATCCCTCACAAAAATACCAAATAACTTCTGGAATAGTAGATGTGCAATTTTCTTCAATGAGTGGACACAATTGTCACTTAGGGCAAAAGGACAGACCCTGCTACAGGATGCATTTCTACTCTGTCACATGCATCATAAACATCATGCTGACCACTTGATTTTCCATAAAACAATTCACTAGGAACTCCTGTTTCCTACTTTAAACCTAAAACCATTATAGTGGTTGTACGGGACAGTAAAATGGAAACTTAATTTTTGTTTTGCTGCTGTTTAATCACTCAGGCCCCATTCCTACGTTTTACTTAATCAGCACAATTCTTGTCCAGTTTCACATCTGATATTCTAATCAAGGCCTTGTAGCATATATATATTTTTCCTAGCAGACCTGTTTAAGTGTATTTATTCACATAAATACACATCTCTTCTCATAAAGTTGCATTTTTCTGCCTATCTATAAGAAGTTAATGCCTTGCAGAGGTATTTCTCAGATTTCAAAGAGTTTCAAAGTAATCTGTCCGAGCTACACTCTTCCAAGTATTTGTAAGTTTTTCTAAGCACATATTCTAGTATGCTATGCTGCAACAAAATTGCTCTGTTTCACATGTTAGAACTTGTTAGCCCCTTGGCTAATATAAAACCTTCACGATCTTTGCTGGTTGTGATTGGCTTGTTTAATAAAATGACACACAGATACAACATATTTGCAGAATGATACCATAGCTCTATTGACTTGGCTTGTGCCCTTGGACTTGGCCAGCATAAAATGCCTCTGAGCAAGTTTTTCACAACCCTCCTATGTTTTCCCTCTAATCAGTTGTTATGGATTATTGGCAGCAGTTAACAGAAATACAAGACATGCAGTCATGGAGATAAAAGGACACTTCCTTCCAAATAAACTACAAAGAGTAGAATCTCAGATTATGCTGAGCTGGAAGGGACCCACAAAGACCATCAAATCCAACTCTGAGCCCCACACAGGACCATCCCAAAGAGTGCCTGAGAGCACTGTTCAAATGCACAGAATAATCCGTTTTCTGGACTAAATGCATCCAAGTATCTACTAAACACAAATACTCAAGAGTTACAGTAAGTTGTTTTTGCATTGATATCAGTAGACTCATTAACTCCACCATGACTTTCAGTGCAGTTCAGTCACAGACATTCATTATTGTCATCACTACAGATGAAGATCCTACATACGTAAACATGTGACAGACATTAGGGTCAGAAGACCTTTTGGCCGCCAAGTTGGCCTCTGACACAGGCCACTATACTTCAGCAAATTGCTCCTGTGTTGAGCTAACAATGTGACAAAAACAATTGTCTAAAAAGACATCTCAATGAGAAGACAGATGAAAAGGATCCTCCATCTTCGCTCCTTTCATTTGTAGTCTGTGCCAAGTGTTACTCATCCTCACTCCTGATAATTTGTGCTTTTTTTTTCCATTCTAATTTTTCTGGCTACAAATTCCAAGCACTAGTTCTTGGAATAACTTTTTGCACTAGATTAAACTATCCCATCATTTTCTCCATATGAAAATGCAATTTTTGTATATAACCTCTTACTTTTTAATTCTCTAAGGTTGTTGACAGAAAAGTTCTGCCAAAGCTTGTTAGACTTAATTAAGGAATCACCACTTGCCTCTCTGCGGCCTCCCAGAAAACTTTCAAGAGAAAGTGCCCATACCAAGCTGCTCCCATAACCGGTCTTGTTCAGTTTTAAGTTAAAAATCATAACCAGACTGAAGAAACAAATTTGTGATGGAAAGCAATTGCTCCCCTTCTGTCAACTCATCCTGACAGATGATATTCATCACCCCCTCTTGACACCCCCACCCTAACTTTCCACTCTGTGTTTTGCAGATTGCCTTGGGCTGCCCTTCCAGTTCATTCACACCCTTTCAAACACAACAAAACCACATATGCCTAACAATTTTCCCAGTGCTACACACCAAGATACAACACGCCTAGTTGTTACAAATTACTTGATCCTGATTTGCATATGCAAAACAATTAACCTAATTTACCTAACAGCACCATGATATGAGCTCTTACTGAGTTGCAAGTCTTCATTAATCCCTGAATAAACCCTTAAATTATTATAAAATCTTTCTGGCGTATGGTTTGCTACTGTAGAACCTGTGTTCCTTGCTACTCCAAGCTGAACTTAGTGTTGCACTGTCTTAAAAAATGCATTTTTGTTGAATGGTCCAACTGTGTCAAGTCATACACAGGACTGTCCTTTCTCAATCCTTTCCCATTCCATTAAGTTTATGCCATCACAAGATGTAGTAATATTGCTTTTAAATTTACTTTCAAAAAACGCTTTAAGTACACAACAACACGTCTAGCACAGATACAGTTGTAACCCCTTCAGAAACACACATGTTCAATAAAGGTATTCCACTGACCCTGACTGAGATTTGCCAGCCAGATTATTTTTAAGGAGCACATTACTGATACCGCATAGCACAAATTTTACTTTTCAGGCATCTTTTGATATTAACAAATAGTAGAAATAAAGAGAACAGCACAAACTGACATTGGACAGAATGTATAAATCTTCCATTGTCCTTGAAAAATCTTGAGATCCATTTACATTATTTTAGCAACATGCTTAATCATGATCAAACATGCTTATCACATCACTAAGCATGACACAATCATGCCAGCTCGGCTGCTGCAGCAGTGGATGAACTTTGGTGTCTGATTATTTACTGAGTCTATTACACCTGGCGCTGCTGTGCTGTCCTCCAGCTTGTAACTGTCTTCCTAAAACAGTCTGAGGATGTTGTATCCAAGTTACACACAGCCATGATGGAACAGCAGTCAGTAACTGTGCTGTCCCCCACTACACTGGCATGTGCTCAATGTTCCATCTGTGGTGCTGACCAGCAGGCACACTGGAGCACATACATCATGTCTGTGCTGAAACTGTACAAAGTTGAGGGGTCAAAAGGACTTATAGGCAAAATTTAAAAGCTTTAAAAAAAACCAAACAACAAACCAACCTTAGCTGGTAAAGGTATACAAAGCTAATTCTGCCTGTTCCCTCAGGATTGCCAAGGACCATCCGCCTTTCCAGGTCACAAGACACCCCAAGGGAAGGTGACTGGCAGGACAGTTAGAGTTAAAACTACCTCATTGCAAGACCAAGCTATGACTATGTGGCTGTGACTAACTAGGAGCTAGTGGAGCCCTAGATCAAAATCTTCAGCAGGCAGGGGAAGAGACAACTCTAAGCCTGTAGTGAACATACAGATGTGAACCACAGAGCAGACGGACGTCAAGAGGAGAAGATGGAATCAGGTAATGACAGTAAACACTTCCTCTCCAGCAACATGCCAGTGGTATCAAGGGGAAATTAGTAGCTCCACAGGTACAGCCAGGCTTCCTGCTCAGGGCCAGGCAGAGGAGAGTTGTGAAACAAGAAAATTGGATGAGAACTGTGAACAATAAAACAATAGTGCTTTAAATCAGCCCCCTTGGCTTGGACTGCTCATTATGTCTTTATTGTAACATCATTGCTTATGGAGTTTCGTAATTAAACAAACAAAAATCCCAAGGAAGTTTGCCTGCATTACCTAGAGGATGGAAACCACTAGAAAAGAATTTTTATTCTTGTTATCACGGCAGACGAAGTGAATGAAAAGTAAACTTTTACCTCTTTTTCTATTTTGAGCAGCTTCTTTACTGCCACCTCCTTGTCCTGAGAAATCCATCGGGCTCGGTAGACACTCCCAAAACTCCCTCCGCCGCAGTTTTCAAAAAACTGCAAGTCATCAAACTTAATTTGCACAAATGAAGCACTGGTAGACGACATCTCATAATGACAAAATATACCACAGCAAAACCTGTAAAGAGAAAAGCTTCTATTAATGCACATGCTCCAAGGATTTATGGACTTCCTTATCCATGCTCAGTCACCCCAAAATCAGAATCATAAGCACACTACAGTAAAACCCATGGGCCACAGGAGGAAAATAGTCTGGGAACTTGCACTCCAACAGGCTATGCAAAAGTTTGTATAATTTGCACAAGTTATTAGGAGGAACTGGGGGACAGAAGCAACTAACAATATTCCTCAGAACAATCCTGATGTTTCCCAAACACCATGGAAGCTGCTCTACAGAAGGCAGGCACATGGCTGCCTTCCCTGTGGACAGACAGGAAGCTGCTCTCAGCTCTGGGTTGCCTGCCCGCTCAGGCACGCCAGGCATGCCGTGCTCCCACCACGATGGCCACGCATGAGGCACACGCCACCCTGGCCAGGCAGGCTGCCCTCGACCAGCCAGCAGTGGTGGCCAGCCAGTAGTGGCACCTTGGTACACACCGCATGCCCTAACAGCGCTGCGGGCAAGGTCAGAGCACTTCGTGCAAGGATGTGGAAAAACCTGGCCATGGTAAATCTCTCTTCCTGAGTGACTCAGTTCTGTTTGCACGTTGTAACAAAGAGCAAGTACAGGGTAATTCATCTGGGTTACAATATGTGAAATTCTGCAGCCGGTGCCAAGACTGGTGTCGGCAGTTTCAGGAGATGATCCCAAGTCTGCTGACAGGGGAACAGAATGTCCTTCCCTGAGATTTCACAGTGATAAAGCTAATGGCTGTAGGAATTTCAAGAAACATTATCACCTAAATGTATGAACAATGACTTATTTTAGGTTTCTTTTTTTAATTATATAAGAACAGAAAGCTCTGGTCTTTAGTGGGACTGCAACACACAGCATACTCCAGAACCATCTGCAAGTCTGCCACAGGTTCAGTTCAGATGCACCAGCCTAGACAAAGTAGTTTTAATTACCAGCAAAAGTCACTATACTTGCAATTAATGACAGTAAATTTATGGATTTTAATAAAACAAGCCAAAAAAAAACCTGAGATTTTGGGTTGATGGTGAAAACTACACATCCAATTTCACTGGTAAATTACAGTACCAAAATATACAATGTCTTCTGGGAATCTCCATTCCATAGGGCTTTTTGAGTTAAAACACACATTATGTGTTGTCCAGAGCTGGGAAACACACCTGTGTTAAGTCCTTATACTGCTGACTGCCAGAATCCCTTTATGCCAGTCCCTTCTGTAACAAACACAAAGCCATTATTTGCCCCCTGGCTCTCCTGATTCTGTAGCTACTCTGATTAAAACTTTGAGATATCATTTGATCAGGAAGTTCTGGCACTATTTGCTTGCAGCTATTCTCCAAATGAGAGATGAAGATACCAACACTTTTCTATACACAACATAACATAGAGCCTTCTCTGAAACTGCCTGCTTCATTTTATATCTCTTGACCACCTATAAAGACAAATGCTGACCAGACCATGACAACTTTACTATGTTTACGGAAGGCTTTTTAGCGAGGAGCAGACCTCAAGCCTTTCGCTGACAGCCAGCCTGCAGAGCCCTCCCAGGAGGGAACATGAATGCTCTCTCCCCAGAGCAGGGGTTACCAGTGCGATGTGAAATAAAGTCCATTCTTCCAGCGCTCTGCAGCCCCTTCCCTAATACAAGTGCCTGAACTGCCCTGCTAACCTTCTGTTCTTGTTTTAACCTCATTGCTGCTGTTAATTTCCTGCCATCCCAGAGCCATCTTTTGCACGGCCTGCACACGTTTTCTTTACAGAAAGCTCAAAGGAAAGGAAATTGGTCATCCCAACAAACCAAGAGAGTAATGAACATTTTAATGTTTTGCTCTTTGCAGCTCAGTGCTGCTTAATTAGCAGATCTTCAGAAACAAAAGTTCATTTCCATCATTCACTCCAGCAGTTACTCCAAGTTCATGATGTGCATGTGGTGTCTCAAGCATATGTGACACTTTACAGACAAATAAAACAGGTTGACTTCCCAACCCAAAGGCCTCACAATTTAGGGCCACAGCCCTGCACATATTTATGCACATGGGTAATCACACTCAAGTGAACAACTTCCTTACTGACAACAGAATTAGTTAGAAGAGTGATGTTACTCACAGGCAAAAGCATATGCACTGACTAGACCATAAATTTAACAGGAAAGTGGGAACAGCTGATAACAGACCATTGCATTTGGGATGGCAGAAGGTAGAGGAAGCCAAGTGAAAAGAAAAACACATCCCATGAAAGAAATATTTCTGGCCTTCACTATCTGAATTCAATAGCTCTGGAGAGCTGTCAAATTATTTAACATTATTGTTCACCCAGAACCACCAAATCAACCATGCAAACTAGTAAATCACTTGATTTCTGAAAACTACACTAGCAGACAATAACATGCACACCAGACACTTGACAAATACAAATGAGTACTTTTCTGATGGGTTCTCCTTACTGCTTCAAACTTTACCTAAAATTTTATGCGCTCATAATGCAGTGCCTGGCACATAAACACTTGCAGAAGCTACCATTCATTCTTTAAACACCTTCTCAGTTTCAAGTTTACCTACAGCAGTCAACCAGCTGCAGATCACAGGATCACACAATGAATCAGGTGGCAAGACCTTTGAGATGCTGAGTCCAACCTTATAACCTAACACTACCATATCAACCAGACCACGGCACTGAGTGCCACATTCAGTCTTTCCTTAACACCTCCAGGGGCAGTGGCTACACCACCTCCTGGGCAGCCCATTCCAATATATAATCACCTTTTAAGTGAAGAAATTCTTTTTAATGTCCAGTCTAAACCTCCCCTGATACAGCTTAAGACCATGTCCTCTTGTCCTGTCGCTGGTTATCAGGGAGAAGAGGCTGATCCCTGCCTGGCCACAACCTCCTTTCAGGGAGTTATAGAGATGCTATAGGGCACCAGCATACAATAAGTTAACATTGTTTAAAGAACAATTCATTGGTTTGCATCAGGTTGTTCCAGATGCTTTTTTTCCAGAGAAAGCAGAGGAGATTTACAAAAGACATTCTTTTTTTAGAGATCTGTAATTAAAACCAGCCTACATTAGTTTTCTTTTTCTAGATGAAACAACAGACCTGTTTAAACATTATTCCATGTTTTTGGATTCAAGGTAGGTAGTACTCAATTAGAGAGATCAATCTCTGTGTTATGTTTGAGAAAACAACTGTTTAGATTAACAATTGCAAGTGTCAAATCCACACACAGTTATTAACTTGTCATCCTGTTTTAAAGATATTTAACAACTTGAGTTTATAACATTGGTTAAGAGGAAAAAAAATAGATCAGGTATTTCATTAAACTCCATAGCCTTCCACTTGCATCTGGAATAAGCACAGCCTTCCAACAATGTGCGGCACTTTTTTGCATCTTACACTTCTGCAGCCAGGAGAGCAATCCTCTGCAATAGGGCCTTAGGGCAGCTCCCCTGCACACAGTTAAGGAAGGTTTGGCACCTGCACCCTCCTTCCCCATTCACACCTTTCAGGTGTTTAGGTACCATCCCTGTGTAGCAGGGAAACACTGCATTGACTGACTTTGTTGCTCATTCTCGGCTAAATGAAAACATGACAGTTCAGAAACAGTGAATGATGGTATTTCAGGAAATAATTAAACTGCTGGTTATTTCAGTTATTCCTATGGGATCTTCCTGGAGGGAAAAGAATTTTCTCCTTTTTCTGTTTTACTTAATATAGTAATAATTAAACTATAATTTATTAAACTATTTAATAGTTAGCATGAGCTTGTAATCTTGCAGCAACATCTACATCTTCTCGTGGCTCCTTTGTTTCTGCATAGTAACTTATATCTGATCATGCTGTTAGAAGCTGCTCAATTCATACCAAAAAGTAAAAGATCTGAGTTGCATTTGGCAGTGTTTAACATTTGAAATTATTCTTTAACATTAGTATGTAACATGTTAGGACTTTGTTATGCAAAGTCACTTCGCAGCAAGCAAAGTCACCAGATTATGTCACCACAAGCTCAGTTCAGTACACTAACATAGGTGTAGGAAACGATTCACCATCACTGGCTTCTTATAATTATAGCACTTCGCGGGATTAACCCATGTGAGGGTCCTGGCCCTGTTAAGGTCCCACATTTCCTGCTCCCCCCAGACCCCCCAAGGTGAGGGAACCCGCTGCAGGCTGCAGACTGACCCGCATCTTAGCACAGCAACACTGCGAGAACTCGACACATTCACTTTTACCTCCCTATACAGCTCCCTACAAACAGGCTGCAACCTAGGGAAGTGCTGCCATGCCCAATACTCTGCTTTATTCCACCTACAAAACAGAAGACCCTTCTGTTTGTCATTCAGCTACTGCTCCCAGAGCATAGAGAGCTTCCACTTGAGGGACTTACAGACAAGAGGGAGGAAAGAATTTACAAATTGCACAGTAACTGCAACTAATATTTTGTTTAGTGCGTGGCTGCAAAACCAAAAATTGCATCTCTCATCTTGCACGTGCACCTGACGCTGCTCAAGTATTCAATTACTTCAGGAACACCCTTTGTAATTTATAACACAGAACAACCATGCAACTCCGTCACTTTACTGTGCAGTTCCACAAAGTAGGATTCAGTGCTTCTTGCAGGAAGGCACGCTGCCAACATATTGCCAATAAAGTAGTAGCACACCACACTTGTGCTATCTTAAAATACACAGCTGAATGTGCCAAGTTTCCTTATTTGGCAAAACAGCCCATTTGCTTTCAGGATCTTTGACCATCCATTTTTAGACCCAAATCATCCTTTGTATCCAACATGGCCTACAGTCCTTGAGCATACCAACCTGGATTTTTTCAGCAGTATATTTATACAGAGTTTAAAAATATATATATTAAAGAAAACAAATAAAAATGTCCGACAAAAAACCCCACCCTCAAACACCAAAACATGGTTAACCACTGTCTTGTCCAAACAGAAAACAGAAAAGGAGTTACAGTGACATTGAGCCCCAAAAGATACTGCAGAAAGAAGTTTTTATAAATAAACAAAACCCTTAATCATATCATGAACTGCTGATGGATAAGATGCAAACAAACTCCACATACAAATCCAAATTAAATATATCCTAATCTTCTGATCTTCCAATGAGTTAAAATAAAGCCAACAACCCCTACAACTCCTAAACTTTCCTAATCAGACTGCAGCAGTCCTGCAGATGGTGAGACTGGAGGCATGGCTCTGCCTACCTTAGTTACAAACGCAACAACATTTGAGCCTGTCCTTTGTCAGAACCTAAGAATTCTGCATAACTTCCATTAATAACATTTCTAATTTTATTTTAATTTATATAACTATTGCTACAGAAAAAGGGCTCAACTCCACCTAAACAGTTTGAGTACTGCAGGAAAAGAATCATTTTTAAGCCAAGCTGTGTCAATGGCAGAGACGGAAGGATTTAAAGGCTTTACTTAAAACAGAAAACATTTTATCTCAGAAAAACCCTAAACTGCTCACTTCACTTACATTATACCTTGCAAGTGATGCCTGCCAGTAGTACACACACAACAACACGCAAGAAAGACAAGGCAGCTAAGGCTGCATCCAGGCCCATAGCGCAGCCTGGTCCTGGCACAGGCCAGACTGCAGGACCCGGGCCTCACTTTTGTCCGTGTTTCTGTCTTCCCCTCACAGTGAGCCAGGCTCTCCAGGGTTACCATTATTCACACAATGCCACCGGTATGCAAAGCACATTACGGATAGATAAAATAAGAAGGCTTCTGAGGACTTACAATTTCAGGACGAAGTCCTGAAAACATCTAACCACATGCCTCCTGCAGCAAGCTATGATGTTTTCGGGCAGTGACCCAGTTAATCCAGTGCTTTCAAATTATTTCTGCTTCTGGAACTTAGAAAAAGTAATGATCCATGGCTTTCCCGATGGCTCTGTCGCTAAAACTCCCAGCAGAGCATGCTGGATACAAGGTAATAGATAGCTCACACACGCGTGCTTAATAAAAGATCATACTGCTGGAAACGAGCTAACTTAAGCAAAGACAGCAAAACCAAAGAACGACAGCTTACTTTAAAAAAGGAAAAAAAACGGAGGGAATGAAAATCACACCTCAAATCTCGACACGACGGATTTTATGCCCAAAACAAAGCAAAATGCAGCAGGCGCGCTGCATTTGAAACACATTCTAAGGAGCGCAGGGGTGGCCGAGCGCAGCAGCCCCCGCCGGCCGCCCCGTGTCCCGCTGCCCGCCTCACGGGCGGCCGCCGCCGGCAGCACCTTTTCCGCGCCGGGCCATCCCGCCCGGGTGTCTCTCGGCGGACACCGCTCTGCCCTGCCCTGTCCTGTCCTGCCCTATCCCCCCGGCGGGGCACGGCTCGCCTCCCGACCCCCGTCCTACTGCGCGGCCAAGCATGGGCGCCGCTGACCACGGGGGCGTTTGGCGGCGCGGCGGGACCAAGGCGACGCAAGGTCAGGCCGTGTGCCCGGCCGGCCGCCTCCCTTCACAGGGCTTCTGAAGTTGCTTCAGCACGGGGAGCGTCAAACCCGGAGGGGACACGCACGGCCCCGCACGGCCCGGCCCCGCCGGCTGCCCGCCGCCTCCCCCCGCTCAGCCGAACGCGCACCCACCGCGCCGCTGTCCCCAGCGCTGCCTCGCTGCCTCTGCCGTCCTCACCTTTCCCGAGGGGCTCCGGGCTGGCGGGACCCGAGCGGCGCCGATCCCGGAGCCGACGAGGGAGGCTACAACCGGCGCGACCGCGTCTCCCGCTC
>VZTZ01028730.1:600630-755565 GCA_013400955.1 Drymodes brunneopygia | reverse complement strand
ATCCTTCTCATATTGTGGTGCCCAAAACTGCCCCCAGCACTCAAGGTGAGGCTGCCCCAGAGCAGAGCAGGACAATCACATCCTTTGCTGTGATGCTGTGCCTGATGCACCCCAGGACATACTTGGCCCTCCTGGCTTGGACTAGCCAGGGAAGATGGCCTCTGGCAGAGTGGCTCTTTGCTTGTTGGTCAGCCATGCCAAACTTGGGAAGAGCCTCTGGACTGAGCAGGGCGTGTTCTCTCAGGTGTTTCTACTGGACAAGTGCAGCCCAGCCACTGCAGGCGGAGGGAGTCCAGGCATGGGGATGCACTGCCATGGCCACAGCTTTGGAAGCACAAGCTTCTTCCTTCCAGGGTTGCTGCTTCTGTGACTGGTAATATGGCTAAACTTTTTACCAAAATGACCAGATGAAGGTAACAAAAAAAAAATCTGCTTCATTGTTCCTGTGCCATGGGGGCTGGGATGGTGTTTTCCCAAGACGCAGCATATTTAAGTCCTTGGTGTCACTTGGCATTGCCACGCTGCTGTGGGTGAAGGTTTGGAGGTTCCAAGGAATAGGAAGGGAGCAGGTTTGCTCCTCCAGCTAGTCCTCCTTCCAGGAATATGGAAGAAGAGGAGGACTTGACTGGCAATTGTAACCCCCCCATCCCTTGTACGTATTTCCTGGCTGCTCAGGTCAGAAATGAAACAGAGAGACAACCCACTTCCATCCTCTGAAGCCATACAGACTGCATCTTATTCAAACATTTTAATGGCATTGGGGTATTCTGCTGTTGTGGAAAACTTTTTGCAAATAAAATCAGCTTATTACTGTTCCAATGAGACAACTTACTGGTGTCACACTTGAAGGAAGAGACTCAAAAGATTTGGGGGGCAAACAATTTTTCTATTGAGGTAAGCACATCACATGGCTGTGACAGCACATGTTATGTATGATACAATTTATCATGCAAGATTCAGTGCCTAGCGCTGCCTTACTCTGCACTCCCCATGTCATTTCCTGCTGACTGTACACTGGGATTTTATATTCTTTGGAGAACTGCAGCTCCTCGCTCTCTCTCATACTTGACTGTTGTTACATGCATATGTAGATCTGCCATATAAAACCAGTTGTGTAGCACAATGATTCACAAAGAGCTGTGCAGCACCCTACTGAATCATATGCACTAATTGTACATCTCAAAGAATCTTGGAAGAACACTTTACTGATTAATGAAGTACAATTATTTAATGGATATCAGAGGCTTTCCCCCATGTTGTATTAGTTTGGCACAAGGGAGAATAAAAACCAGTTAAAACAGTGGAGCACAAGTGTATATTTCTGTGCTTAAAATAAAATATTTCACTGAACCATAATATTAGGAGTAAAGTTCAGGAAGATCTTGAACACTCAGTGCAGAAAGTATGTGACAACGGTAAGAAAGTCAAAAAGCAAGCACTGGTGACTCCCTTTTGCCCACCTAACAGGTTCAGTATTGCCAGGACAAGCAGTGAAGGAGGTCAGCATGCTTTGGCTTCCCCTGGATACTGCAGCTCTTGTCTGATCTGAGAGGACTTGTGCTTTTGTATGAACTGATATGCTAATGAGCCTGGAGAAGTCTCCAGTCAGAAGTGTCACATTTTAAAAGAACACACAAATATCAAACACAAGTCACATGAAACTATGCTCTGGAGGAGGAGAGGTGCCACATTCTTAGTCTTGTAAATGCTGTAACTAAAGTGTGTTTATCCTTCCTGTCAGAGACAACTGCCAGTTAATCAAATGATTTAAAAATCTCTTTGAATGTTAAATCACCTGTTTCAGAGGCATTTTCCTTGAGCACATGCATTCAGAGGTCTCTTGCCTAGTGTGCTTTGTCCAGGCATTCTTTCCATGGCTGTGTATCTGTAGAGCTG
This sequence comes from Drymodes brunneopygia, assembly GCA_013400955.1. NCBI lineage: Eukaryota > Metazoa > Chordata > Aves > Passeriformes > Petroicidae > Drymodes > Drymodes brunneopygia. Next base: position 753,669 of record VZTZ01028730.1, on the reverse strand, counting down.
GGATTTACCATATGTGACTTTAGGCCCTGGTTGCAAGGCCTAAATCAACTATTCAGTAGCACATGAGAAATGAGGGGGTGGTTAATATTTCCTGCTTCAAGAGTGGGAGTGCAGAATCTGCACCAGGAAATGTGTTAACGTGCCACTTCTTTAAATCATGTGATTGCACCTGCTCCAGTAGAGGACAAGTGAGAGAAAGCAGAGAAGTCTGCACAAGGACTGTCCAACCCCAGTGCTACACTCTTGCGAAGCTGAAACTATCAGAACGAAGTTTTAACTGTGCACTGTGGGGTTTGTACTCCTTCTGCCCTCTTGCTAGTGAGATTGGATATTCTCAAGTTGTTTTGCCATCATGAAAATTAAATTAAAAATAGCTGGAAAACATCAGGAACCAGTGTAATGGCAGTTTCTTAGGTGGTCATACTACCATATAGAACAGTGAGCCAACACATGGTGGTATATTTTCCCTCCTTTCTGAGGCAGCAAACTCAAACAAGAGAAACTCAAAAGTTATCTCTGGAGAGCTCAATCAGGCTTCTTCAATGACATGGGACAGGCAGACAAAGAAAATAATTAAAAGCTAACAGAAGTTATTGTAAAATGACACCAATTGGCGAAGGATAAAGGGAGTTCTAGCAACTTTAAACTCAATTTTAGAGTTGAAAGGATTTATATGAATTATCTCTTTACATCTCATCGCAGGTTGTGTAATGACGTCTCACAATATTTCAACATGGAAAATACAATGTCATGCATATGTCCAGGTGGTTTAAATCATCCTGTCTGCCAAAAGCACAAGGCACAGCCCTGCCCTGCCTGTCGAGCCCTGTTCCTGCTGCTGCACTGCCCACCTCACCTTCTGCCAGCATGGTGTTTGCACGGCTGCACGGAACTGGGCTGTGCAGGAGAAGCTACTGCAGAGAAAACAGATCTCTTTGCACCCAGAGCAGAATGCAGGTAATCAGGCAACTGCACAAAGACTCATGCCAGCACAAAGACAGGAAAGGAGCAAGGGTTGATAAAAGTAGCTGAAAGGGGATGGAGCCTGGAAATGCTTTTTTAGCAGTGTGGTGGTTTATGCCAGCTTAAACTGTATGTGAAACTCTAGACACAGATAATTTGTAGGTGGACACCTGCTCTGTATTTTTCAAATCTCCTCAAGACTGGCCCAGAGTTCATCTGAGGCTTAATACGGAGGTTTCACTGAAGCACGGCTGCTTCTCTGGTTGCTATGGCTTGCTTCCATTTCTAGCTTAAAAAATTGGCTGGAAAACATGGTGGAAGTCATGCCTGGGATATACTGGGAAGGTTGTACACACTGCTGTAGAAGATGTAGCACAAGTGCATGCTAGTGTTAATGTAGCTAGTTTGAACAATGTTAGCTGTATCAACATGGTGGCGTTAGGTTTATGCCATTTGTTCCATCAGGGTTGTGATCTGAAAGAGGTGAACAAATGGCTCACCTGAAAGCCCTCTCTACATTATTTTTGCTTGCTTTCAAGATTGAAATATGTTCAGGTATGTCTACACATGCTGCAATCACCCACCTCTGCAGTTATACCCCAAAACATAGCTAGCAGGATTAGCTTCATGACTAAAAGACAACTTGCATGGTACTGCTAGCGAAAATAAGCTGCCTTTTCTCTTCCTGGGTGATGGCAAGTGGAAAATCTAAGGAATTGTCTTTGGATTAGGCTCAGGGGCAATCTTGCCATTCCTGCAGTACATGAGGTGGTGAGTCTGCACCCAGAAACACCAGCCTGATGCTACACGCAGTCCCCATGCTCACACAGCCCAGACTGTGATTCCTGTTTGCTTCAGCAGCCCAGTCTATTGTGTCCTGCGGGAAATGGCTTCTTCTTGTCTTTCATGGGGAATGAAGAAAGAGCTTGTACCCACCATCTGTGAGACCTTCTTTGTTGTTGTTTTCTTACCTGGTTTTGTTTTTTTTTAAAAAAAATTTAATAAGGATTTTATGGAAGCGCCTATATGGCATATTTAACATGAATTATAAATATACTATTAAATATTAATTAATTATAAAATTATAAAGAACAAAATTATTTAACATAGACCAGAATGATTAAATACAGACATGTGGCAGAATACGATTGTGTGCAATGGGTGTGGATCAAATACCTGCTTTGTGCACAATGGTTTTCAGAACTGGCAGGTTACAGCTTGTACACTGTCTTTTGATCAGGCATGTGTGCAGCGTAAAAGCACATATAACTTCTACATAAATGTCAATATAATGAGCAATGAGATAGGCATGAGATGGCAAAATATTAACAAGAAATCCAATTCTTGATTGTTTTACGAGAATGCTTTTCTTATCTTTTTCTGGCACCACAATTTTTAGCTGATCATTATACTCAGCTGTAATCCACTCACTAGTACTCTGCTCAGCTACCATTTCATTACATACTTTTAATTGTATATATATATAGCTCAAATTCCTTCTTATATTAAATTTTGTGGTCCAATGGACCTAATTTGTTGTTCTAATTTTGGCAGATTTTTTCTCTAAAATGTAATACAGCATAACACTGTTTTCTTTGTTTTAGAGCTGTACTGAATTTATTGTAGCTGTGCCCATTTGTGTTTTCTAATCCACAATTCTCCGAGCTCCACTGAAGCAACAGTCCCTTCATTTCTTTCTAAATTTTTTCCCAATAGATTGCTTGGTCACAGAGAGTTTGGGGAGAGGCAGGCACAATTCCACCACCTCTGAGGACCAACACAGAACTTTCAACAAATGATTTAAAGCATAATATCATATTTTCTTTATTAAAACCGATTATTTCCAGACTATTTAGTACATTTACCTTTCTTCTAAAGTAAATGCAGGTACCAGGATTATGAAAATTTTGGCCACCATTGGCAGGGAATTGGTTTGAATTACAAAGAAAATATTAACTCCTTTTAATGATGTACCATAGTATAGAGTAGCATACTTGCATTTTTTGCTACTTGTTTAATCCAGTGGACATTAATTAGAAACAAATCTGTGTATTGGAGATCACATGTTTTTTCTCTTTGTATTTGGAGATTAAATAAGACTAGAAAAAGTCCATAATATTAGACTGCCTCAGAAAAACCATTACTCTAGATAAATCTGTTTACCTGTATCATCTCAGTCCCTTTTCCTGTGATCCAAAATGAGGTGATCAACTCCTCCAAAACACAAGCACACTATTAACAGTTTCTAGTAATGACAGGAAGGAAACAAAAATCCCTTCAAGCCTCTTACTAGTTTCTGGCAACAGTGCTAACTGATCAGGAGCACCACAAAGGAGTTGCATGCCAGACAAGAGGAACAGGAGAAACACTAGGGCAGGAATTACAAATGGAAGGAAATGTTGGATTTCAAACAGACACTAGACAGCAACCTGCCAGTACTGCAGCCCTCAAGGGTCAGTCCTACAGAGATTGAGGACATCTAAAGAAAACCCAAGGCAAAACTGTCTGTTATCTGAGAACATCCACAATGCTGCCGACAGTACTCCTGTGCAGAAATAATGTACACCTGTGAAAAAACACAAAGAGTCGGCAAATACAGATAGCAGGTTCACTTGCTGGCTTGGACAGCATCTGAAGAAAGAACTATTTAAAAACACAAGAGGTGGTGTTATAATGAGGAAACCATGGAGAGCAGAAAGCTTATGATTATTGACAGAAGTTGATTAAGAAATGGATTATTGTCTGTTAGGATGTTGGAATATCTACTGTCACCTCTATCCTACGTATCTTTATGTAAATTTCCTTTAATTGAGGTATTCATTTACAATCATTATTTTCATTGGTAATGTGTTTATTTGCATTTGAAAGCAAAAAGAGAAAAAATTAAACATGACTGGCTGACCCCTACCATGTGAGAAAGGGTTTGCTTTTTGTCACTCTGACCCAAATGGATTAGGGCCAGGAAATAAAGGTCAAGCTCTTACCAGTACCCCCATGTGTCACGTTTTTATTACATGGAGTTTCCAAGAAAAATATTCCAATTTGCGTCAGTAATTATTCATTCTTTGTGCATTATCATGTCAGTTTCTGAATTTATTTTGAATTCAGAAATTACCTTTGAGTGCCAGGCCTATTAAAAAGCAACCCTTTGTGAAATACGCTTCAGCAGTTAGATGTGATAGATTTTGTAGCTGTACACATTTCTTCCCTTTTAAGAATCTCCCCTTCTACAGCAGTCCCCCCATCGCTTGAGTCATAAACCACCAAGACCATGGTTGGATTAGGCTCCTTTGTGGATTTGCAGGTTGCTGCCTTAGTTAGAAGATGTCTGAGGGCTGTGATTGCTGAAGCAGTGCACGGGGCACATGGGGTTTGAGCCAGCGTGAGGTAAAAGCATGCGGTGACGCACCTTGGGTGCTCCTCCAACACTCACCCACAGCGAGAAGCTTGACATCAGGTTTCAGCCACCAGCACGTCACAGAGTTCCCTGTCCTGTGGGAACTGGTTTGGGGCAGTGCTGCACCTTTCCAAGAGAGGCAGAAAGGTGAGGGTCCCCTCCATCCACTGAGGCCACAAATGTCATCACTCCAGGGCTGCCCAGCCCCACCCCACTGCCGTGGGGAGACATCTGAGGGTGCCAGGGGTTCCATAGGCACCACTACAGCCCTGGAGGCAGGGCTCTAAAGATAGGCTGCTAAAGAAGTTTCTGGTTTCTCAGTTTTAATGGTAACTTTTTAATCTGGTCATTGTTTTCTTTGATTGCTAATACCTTGACCTCTGGTGACAGCTGCTGCTTATGCCTGCTAAACTTTAATGCAGGCTACAGTAAAGAACATTATGATTATTTGAAAAGGCAGAGTGTAATGCATTTCAGATTAACAGTGAAAGAAAAGCTATTGAAGTTAGAGGTTCACTTTGCCGTATCACTCTATGCTGCTTTTCTTATTATCAGTACAAAAAAATGAAATGAGAATAGCACATCTTTTAATTTCCTTCTACTATTACCTCTTGATTTGCATTCAGAGCTCCCAGAAGAAATACTGCTGAATTCAGAAGTAGTCTATTTAAGCTGCATGGTGTTTAAAAATTGCTGGAAGAGGTTAAGGTGCTCTCTATTATGCAGTTGACCTTACTAAGAAGCTGTGTTAACAATTTTGATTTATAATTTTGTTAAATTTTTTCCCCCAAGCAAAATCCATTATCTCTTTTTGTACCCCTGAAGGTTAAATCTTCTGATTTCTCTCTAACTTACTTTGTAAGATTTCTAAATTATATTTAAACTTCTTGTACTTAAAAGGTTGTTTTGCCAGTGTCTCTGAAAAGAAGTAATTTTTTTGTTTCTGTCTCTCTTTGTACCTGGTCTGAAGAGACTGTGTGCCCTCACAATATTTTACCTAGGAAGAAAGAACCCAAACCCTCCATCTGCAGAGTCCTGCAAATACACGTGAACTCTTTTATCTGGCACTATCATATCTTTGTGACTGACTGGGTTTGAACAAGGTGTCCATGGAAAATATTTTGGATCCTGCCTTTACCAAACAGTTGTAGCCTCCTGGTGTGCAGGATTCAAGCCTCCCTGGATTGAACCTTTGTTCCCTGCCTTTGTCAGCACTGGGCCTGGGCATTGGGAAAAGAACAAATCTTAACAAATCAACAATAGTGAAATGTGCCTGGGTAGGGAGAGCTGTACCCTGTGACTTTTTAGTCTCTGCAGCACTAATCAGAGGTGTTTGTGCTCTCTGCTGCTGCCTGAGCAAAAAAAGTCAACAGTGGAACCCTGTATCCCAAAATGCCCAAGGTGTCACCATCCTGGCTCAGTGGTCCCCAGCAGTGGATATTTATTATGGACACTGCCTCCTGGTCATCTCTCATCCCAAAACTCATACTACAGTTATGACTCTGCCAGTAAATAAAACAGGAGCAGGACCAACCATAACAGTACTGTATGGCTTGTGATCCCCAGGCATAGCCATCATTTAGAACAGGTTTGTATTTGCTCAGCCTGCAGTGTTGCAATGAGGAGGGGGCTGTGCTGCAGCATTTGTGCTGTTCATGCAGGTGGGTGTGATGGAGCTGCAGAACACCTTGGGTGCCACTGGACGACTGCAGGGGCAGGACAGAGGCAGGACAGGCAGCTCTATAGTTTCCCCTGGAAATGGCTCTCCTGCATGATCCCCCACAAGTAATGGCTGGACACCCTCCTGCAGGGGTAGCTGGCACGGGCCCAAACCAGGCCAAGTGCTGCAGCTAAAGCAGGATGGGCCAAGAGCAGAGCAGTGCTGGGGATTGCCCAACTCCCTGAAGCCAGGCCTGCAGAGCAGCCCCAGAGTCAGCAGCACGGGGGTGTCCTCAGGGAAGCAGGAACAAGCTGTGACTCGCAGCTGCCAGCACAGGCTGAAGTCAGGATGGATGTTTTGACATTTCAGTCTTTCTTGAGCTCCTACCCATTCTCCACTCTAGGGCAACAGTCACTTAGACTTCCTGCAGCAACAGCAATATATTGACAGCTGCCTTCCTGTTGTAATGTCAACACAGGAAGCAAGGGAAGCCCAGGACAGATCCTAGAGCCAGAAGGTAGTTTTATTCATCTAATCTCTAGGTATGTAGACAGTAATCAGCACCATAGCAACTATCTGAGCCACTTCAATGAGTTAGAGACAGAGATAGCAACACTTGTTATTCATACAGCACCCTTTATTGGAAAATTTAAAAATATCAGATACCAGTTTCATTGAGTAGGTAAACTGCATTCATTTGTTGATATGGAGCTGCCATAAAAACCTCTCCTTGTATGACTGGGATACAACTACACGATAGAGACTGTTGGCAACAAATAAGTAAAACAGTTAGAAGTTCTAAAAAAAAAAAGAATAAACCAAGGGGATAAAAACATACTAAACAGATGAAGAATTGGTCTATACACAGAGCCAAGCCAAAACTTGGCAGCTCTATAAACCAGCTAACACAGAAATAAATGAAAGTCCAAACAATAGGAACAAACCTGGAACAAATAAAATCATGAACTCAGAAATGTTACCAATTGATTGCAAAGATAAAAATGCCTGTTGAATTAATTGTGTCCCTGTAGTTTATTCTACTGCATACTTTCCTTCTGGAAGATTCTGTATCTGAAAAAGTCATATGAAGTATATTTGTTGAACAACACAAATGGAAATAAATATTTCTCACTCGAAATAAGAAGACACAAATTTGTCTCTATGTTATTAGCTGGTTTTCCTCTGAATCATCTTGAACTTCTAGTCAGACAGCAAAGTTAAAATAAATTATTTCATCATGCTGCAGAGCATGTCTTAACTGTGTAATTCTTTCCTTTGCAGAATGCAGGTACCAAGCAGATTGTGGCTCTATGTGTCAGCATTTCCCCAGTGACTCTCAGTTTTTGCAGAATTTATGTTTTGACTAAAAGAATGTAATTATTTTTATAGATAAAAAATATCTGTATTTGTATACTAATTCCACACAGTCCTGCTCAATGCCAAAAAAAATATATACTCTGCGTCCAAAGCAAAACGTAGACTGTATCAATGAAGTCATCTCTGAAGCTTAATTATGAGATAATAGTTGCAACTTCTAATTTCAGGCTTAATCAGTTTTATGACATCCAGCTTCACAGCACAGAACCAGTGTGAATGCAATAGGAAAGACTTTGCCATTTGAACATCGTCATTCCCTTGGCATGCACTTGGCTGCCAGCTGGGCTTGCCCAGCAGTAGTACAGCCATCCCCAGGTGTGTCCAGGAGGGGAAAGGGCACGTGAACACCTCTCCCCTCACGGCTGCAGGCCCTGAGAGACCTCCCTGTGATGACCAAACCCAGAGGTCTCTCAAGTGCCATACTAGCCAAGGTCTCGAGTTTGCCAGCCTGAGGTAAAATCCTGCCCAAGGTAAGATAACTTCTAGTGTTCACATTAGTGACTGAGCAGGACAAATTAGTCAGGTAGCTAAAATTAAGATTATATTCCTTCTTTATTTAAACCCTTTCAGTTTAAATGTTTTCTTCTTAGAACAAAACCAGCCAACAAGACCATGGTGTTGTGTCGCTGCCAGACTCATCCCCCGTGGCAGAGATGGCTCTGACTGGCTTTAATCTCGTCGTCCATCTCAAAGTGCACAAAGGCCAGCTGCACGTTTGAGGCCCAGCAAATGACAAGCCAAGTTTGATATATCAGCCAATTAGTAGCATTGGTATTTATGCAGGAATGAAGCTGAAAGTGCAAATAAGGCCAGTGACTAAACCTTTCCAGCAATTACATTTAATAAGGTACTGCATGTTATTCACAGAATAGATCACACAACTCCTATATGTAAATGCACACAGAGTGTGAAGACAAAAGCTGCACTCTCATAACATGCTAAACAAAATAAATAAACGAGAATTATTTTGGCACAATAACTATTACATAAATAAATATTCTAGAACATAATGAATTGACATTTATTTACAGTCTATTGAAAGTGCAAACAATTGGCTGAAAATTAAGATATTTGTAAATGCGTAAGACCAGAAAATGTGTTAACCAGCCACCATTAATTCTAGCTGAAGTTTAAGGTTTTAATGTCCAGGAAAATATTCTCTTGAAATCCATTTGTGTATATTGTGCTCTTTTTGAACCAGTCCTTTGCTACCTTTAATGCTATTGATTTTGACAACCTTACTTTTTAACCGAATTTTGTAAAAACCTGATTGGTAATTTGAAAAAAAGAAGTAAAATGTAAACACTGATTAATCTATTTATCATTCAAAATATTTTCAGTCCTGTCAGTTTTCTGAAACCCCCACACTGCTTGTAGTAGTAGGCAGTATGATTAAGATTAGGAATTTTTCTTAGTATCTGTTGTATTTAAAATGGAAATATTTGCAAGTCTTCTCTGAATAGAACTATACCTTAGACCGCTCTGGAATCTACATTATTTCATCAGATGCTTACATACATCTTCTATTGAGGTCAACAGTATCTGAGCAAGCTAAACTGATGATCAGTTTTGGTCCTGACCTGAAGCATAAATCATAAAATACAGATTCTTAATTAGGAAGAAGAACCCACTACCTGCCTTAGAACTGTTATAAGTTTTTGTGCATTTCCCACTAACTATACTATTTTATCTTTTGCCTTTTTGTTAATCCATAGGAGATATCACTTACTTCACTTTAAGATGAATTAACAGTTCCCAACATGGCCACCCATACACCTACAGTGCATAAATTCTTCCTCAGCCAAAGTTCTCCAGCAGGCTGGTACATTGTGCGTTGCCTAAGACGTTAGAATATGTTTTTGCTTATTTTTGTAGTGGCAGTGCAGTAGCAGAGAAAGTGAAGTTCTTAACAAGTGACCTTGAGAGGATAAAAGATCATTTCTCATCATTGCTTCAACTGTTTATGCTCGGCGCGGTTCCAGCCGGTGAGACATCTGTGATAAAGTTCTCTGGTTGTCAATCACATTTAATTGCCGCACATAGCTCCGAACATCCTGATGGTTTTTATTAGCTAGAGCTGCATCAGGATCTGGTGAAAGAGAAATGATGTAGGATTGATACACGTAAATGGACAAATGCCTGAACAAAATGCACAACTCCTCACAAGCTGTCGCAGAAAAGACTAGATCCTGGTGAGTTAAAAAGGAAATATTTAGAAATTGCTCTCTTTGAAACCTTGCCTCCATATCTGACAGTCTTTCTGGTTACTACCCTCACAAATTAACTTTTCTCTTGGACATCCTTGGCTACATTTACTAAAATTGATGGCCCTTGGTTACAGTTTTACACATCACCTTACCAGTCATTAGCTGTAAATTACACAGCTAACAAGTACGATTTAAAGCTGCTCATTTGCTTTTGAACTAGCAACTTTCACAGATTCAAAATTATATAATTGATTTAAGCCTTCTTTCATGCAATATTCTCACTTCTAGCTCAGTATTAAATATTTGTAACAATGTAGTGCTTAGCGGCTGCCCCATTCAAGCCTCAGAATTTACTACCTGTTTACATTACTTAACATAGCTACATTATACCTACTCAAGCAATAGTTATGGAATACCACAGAGTTAAATTCTAAATATCTTCAGCCTCACAGGGAGCAGCTTACAGTGTAGTGTAATATGTGTTAGGTAACTTAAATTCAACTAAAAAATGATACTGAGACATCTACAATACATTACACATACACATACAAAAAAAGCGTGGAATTTAGATCCAGTAGATCTATATACTGACATTTCATTGTATCATGTATAATGAAAATCTGCTTCCATTTCTAAATATGTGGAGGTCTCACCCATGCTTAATACATCAAAATTAAAGACACTAAGCCAGAAAAAGCTGGACTGTGGGAGGAAAAAAAAATCTCTAATTTTTACAGTTCTACAGAAACTTCTACAGATCTTCTACAGTTAAACTTTGAAGCATATGGAAAGAAACTATTTTTATAAAAATATAGTTTTATATTATTTATTCTGTTGTTTGAGAAAAAGGAAGGGTGCTGTGAGTCAAAATGGATGAGGTGCTGAGGAAATGCCCATGTGACTGGGACTGACAGTGCACCTCGATGGGATGAGACCCACGGAGAAGCCTGTTTGACCATACAGCTCTGTCATCTTCCATGGCCTCAAGCAAGTTCTGGTAATTACACTGACAAACAGGTTTTAAATTCACCGCCTTATGCAGTTATGCCATTTACAAAGGTCATGTCTCCAGACTGGTTTCATATTAAAACAGCATTTATCCAAGCAAGTATCTGTGTGCTGCTGCCTGCTACCACTTCTGAACCCAGTGGCTAATTTCAACTGGCTCAAATCTGACAGATGGGTAGAGACCTCACAGATATTTAGCTCTTTCATATGTGTGGAAAAGAGATAGAGAAGGGTTTTATTAGAGCTTCCTCAAGGATATTTCACCCTGTGAAACATCACAGGATCCAAACACGGAAGAAGCACTGGAAAGCAGGCTCTTCAGTTCTGGTACACACAGAATTAGTTGTAATTACTGTAGCTACTGATGATAATGCTGACTGTACAGATGTTGTAACACACTTACTGAAAGATTGGCTTCGGCAGAATTTCACTGTCCTGACAGTGTTGGCAATCATGCGCTGGAAGGAAGAGATGGGATGCAATCAGAGAACAAGCACTGTACTTCATCGTAATTTAAACGAAGCACCTAACTGTGCCTGAGTGTGAAGACACATGCCAATAAAAGCAGTCATATGAATGAAAATATAATTTTAATGCTGATACTTTCATATATAGGGTGTGATTCGCATTTACACAGGCTTTAAATAAGCCTGAGTATAATTTACATGCGCTCAGAGAACTCTTTCCCTTGTTTGAATGCTGTAAAAGGCCCTAACTAAGAATGAAATTCAGCCCCTTCAATGTACATTTCTTTGATAACATCTTACAATATTAAAAAGTAAAAGGAATACCATGGAGTATATACACGTTAATTTAAAGACCATCAGCTCCTAATAGCAAGGCCATTTCTAGAATATATTCAGTAATTAAAGAGCTTTCACCTTTTATATGAACGAGAGTTTAAATGCAGTCCTCCTGGCAAATGACAGTGTAAATGAGCACATGAGGGTGTGTGTTCACTGATTTCACAGACAGAATGCTTGGGTCACAGGTGAGAAGGCCCCTGTCAGTGCTGTGGCCTGCAGCCAAGTTTCATAAACAGACCTGTTAGTGTTACTTTGCACAAATGTATCTAACACAATGTGGAAAGTGGATTCACTTTTGGTGGACCCTCCTACTGTCAATTCACCAAAGAAAAAAGCAGAAGTCACTTCAGTCCTTCTTGGCTGTGCCTCCTCTTCAGTGAAAATGATATCATTTCACTCAATTCAGTTTCAATCAATATACTCCGCTGTGATAAATCAGATGTTATTTTACAATAGTATTATGAACAGAAATTAAGATAAGTCATAAGGCAAAACATTTAAGATTTAGTTTTGGACAGTAGAATTTTAACTGGCTTCTGTGATTAGTACCACAGAAATAATACATCCACCACTGTGGGGGCAGAATTAGTTGTTCTACATAACGTCAAATTAACTTCAGCAATTAGCTAGATAGTTTGATTCAATCCCTGTTATAAGGACAACATTTGTTTCAGTTTTGCTTAGGTTAAGAAAAAGTAGAGGGAGGAAAACCTATTCCCTATCAGACTCTAATGTCTGTGTTCCAACACAGCCATATCTAACACAGCACACTCTCACCAGGCTTCTTCATACATTATGGAAATTTTGTGTGAGATTAATAAGCTAGTCAGACATAAGCTGTCACAAAATGGAATGATATATCTCTTACTAGTAAACAGTAAAGCCTAGGGCATATGGTCCTCTAAATTCCTTACAATCTTAAATGAAATCACCATTATAATCTTAAAGGAAAATGTTACGAATAAAATGAAATAAGTTTGTGAAATCTGTCATTCCAGAAGAGGGAAGCACCAATATAAAACATTCCTTACACACACTCTGCATAATCTCAGACATTTTAATGTACTGTCAAGCATACAAAAATAGGTTGGAGGTCAGCGTAAAAAATACTATTGATATATCACATACTAAATGTTTGTGGATTACACCTTGCATTATCAAATCAAACACAGCTATACTGAAACTGATCTAAAAGATGTTAATTCTAAAACACTTTCCCAAAAGATCTGGGGAATCTGAATATGGATCTGCTTATGTTGTTCCTAAAGTCATATGTATCTTCATGCATCATTCAAGTAAGAGTAAGTTTTATCCTGTGGTAATTTTCATACCTCTTCAAGCCATTATTACTATGCAGATTTTCTAAGGCATTTACCTTGCAAACATTCTCTCAGGTGCTAAGCATTAAGCATGTGAATAAACTCCATTGACTTCAATGGAACCTCTTAAATACTCAAGACAACTGGGCTGAGGCAGAACACACTGCATGTTACAGTGTCACTTTCTCAGTCTAACCCAACCAAATGTAAGTCAAAACAACACAAGCATAGAAACATGACTGTTTCACACCTCTATGGCTTCATATTTGGCTCTGTTATGTGATGCTGCTATTTTGATTTATACCAATTCAAAAAAATACTCATCTACAATAACTGCTTCAAGGAGAGATAATGAAGTTGAACTGAACCAGCCAACATGATGAAGTTTCAAGACTGTCTATCTTCAAGGGAAGCTTTGCTAAGGACACTTCATTTTTAGGAAGATAGCTAGTTTTGCTTGATGTGTTTTCCAGATGTATTGCTAATTCACACCCTAATTTTTCATACCTGTAAGCATTTAGGTTTTGCAGCCTCATCTCAAAATAATCTTTGGATGTATTATTACTAAGCTTCATATATGAAAACTTAGATTTATCAGAAAAATGTGTTCTTTGGAATAATTTTACTCTTTTTCCTCATGTGGGGAATTCGTTTTCAAAAAAATAAGCAGAATGTTCAGAATAAATAATGTAATGTGGCACTGTACTGAAGGAAAAATGATATGTGTGTAGTGAAGGTTTTTAAAAAAGTTTTTGCTACTTCCAAATTTGCCATTATGTGGGCTGTTCTAGGGAAGGAAAATGGAAGTGGCAACAGACTAGTCTGACTTCTGGTTAAAGGCTGAACTGCCTGGCTTCCTTCAGTTGGCTGAAAGACTTCATTATAAGGGGCTCCTTTGCCTTTTCCTGAGGATAATGTGATCCAATCTGTGCATTCAGAAGAATCCTGGCAATGATGAAATACAAACCAATGAGGAAGTGTGCGTTAAGGCTGAATAAATGGAGAAACTGTGGCCCAAAGGCAGCATCACAAGCCAATGGGGAGATTCTGAAGCATTATGTACCTTTGAAGAGCTCTTTTCACATTGCTTTTTTTCCAAGTGCTGTTCTACTGTCTCATAATGCCTAAGCTCCTAACAGTTCTTCTTTGTAAGGTGCGAAGTGAACAGAAAAACAGGTTATGAAACAAGAGTGAATTTCCCTTCCTGAATCTCGCAGATAAGTTAGATTGTCTTCTTTTGATGCAAGGAAACTAGAAACGTGGACAGAAAAAATGTTCAGATGGAAGCTTAATTGCCTGCTCCTTACAGTTTTTCTTCAAATAGAGGATTACCTCCAGTCAATGCCTGCAAAGATTAACCTCTGTTTACTCACAGTGCTAAGCAAGACCACTATCAAAAAGCAATGCAAACCTAAATTTGGATCTTTCTGAAATAGAACCAACTGCATAATGTAACAAGTAATGGCTACTACCAGCATGCTGTGTATACACAACAATACCCTTTCAAGTTTTACAGTCAGGAATTGTGGCAGCAGGCCAGCACATTATCTTCTAATCCATTCCAAACCCAGGTTGCTAAATATTATAAATATTCATATATGCCATTGAAAACTACCAAGGGCTTTAGTCACACACTTTTTGCATAATCTTCATGTTCCAAAAATTAAAGAATGTTTGCCCTTTTTTTTTTGCATAGGGATAAGAGTATGAATTCCCTTTTGTTCATCTCCACAAAACCTGAAAACAAATATACACAAATTCTCTAATCCTCTTTTCACACCTGAAGGGTGAAGAGGCTTGACAAAAAGAAGCATCAGTGGTCAGCACCATGGCACTATCTCATGCTGCCATGGCAGGTCAGCACTTCCAGAGCTTTTTCCTGACTTCTGCTCCCTCTACAGGTGTTATTTCTGAGATAATGCTGGGTAATGTCATATGGAGAAGGTGCCACGGAAAGTAATCTTTGTTCAGGCTCTCTGATGATTTGAGAAATGGCACTGATAAAGTTCCAAAATAATTGCATCTTCCCTTTGTCTATGAATACGAACTTCTGTTCTGACAGTCAGAGTGCAATTATGCAGCTGAGGTTTGAAAAAAGGACATCAGTCAGTGGTCAAGAGTATGAAATACTGCCTGTCCCTAAGGAGAGTCATGCCCAGTACTTTCCTCACTTTCCTCTCTCTTCTGTCCCTGCCAAGACCTAATTCTAGGAAAGCGCTTGTAAATTTTTTCTAAGTATATAGCTATAAAAGCAGTGTCACTTAAATGGTGCATATTGACATGTGCTGCAGGTTGTAGGTTGTCCTGTATCTGCTAAATCATACAGAGTTTACAGGAACTATTACTACTGACAGCTTTGGATGCTTGCCTTCACCTGAGAGAAGAGGGTCATTCTAGATCACAAACTAATTGTGTTTGCAGCCTACTACCATCTTTGTATCTTTCACGTACTTGCAGCTCTCAAAATGTTCCCTACCTCCCAAACTAAAACTACAGTATTTAAAAAGCTTTACAAGTTTTGCTCCTCTGAAATGAGTATGTCCTCAGTTATTACATAGATGAGTCTTCTAAAGGCACATTCACAACTAACACACACTGTCAACTCCCCAGTGGAGAAGAGATGCAGGTGGTTTGGTGTCATGGCATACATGCCAAACCAGAATGTACGTCTGAGCAACACCATGCTGGAAACAGCTTGCAGCCTCTCCCCATCAGCTTCTTGCAGTGAGAGAAGCAAAAGACCTTCAACACTTCTCTAAAACCATGTCTTGTTTGCTATTGAAGACAAAGCCTTTTACTAAAAACTTACACTACAAAGACCAGTAATTTAGTTATTTTGTCTACTTATTGACAAAAGTATAAATAACATTTTCCAGGCTGGATTTTAAGGCTCCATGCAGTGGCATGAGTAAAGAGCACAAATACAGTGCAAATACTGTAAGAGCATACCTATTTCTGACATGTTCAGTACTGTTTGCCCACATCTTGTACAAACCAAATGAGTCTGTTTACAAACTTCCCTCTTTACCCATAGCTGTGCCTTTGCCACACATAGTTATTCTCTTCCCTGGCTAGGCACCCCTGTCCTCCCACTCCTCACAGCCTGCTCCAGGTAAGGCATCTGTGGGGACCAGGAGATGGGGAAGGGGAAGGAAGAGCAGGCAGTCACGAAGGCAGCAGCAGGTCAAGCTCAGCAATGCTCTGCAGAGTGATGTCCCCCTACTACTGTCAATACCACAGTTCTGTCACTCCAGCACTGAAAAGATCAATATACAGGAAAGTATAGCAGGAAAAAATTGATTCAGTCTTTTTCTTGTTAGCTTGAGTTGCTAAAAAACTAGGCTAATGTGGTTCAATACCATCTGTCTGTTTTTCCCTTCTTCTCTAGATAATTTTGTTCAATTTGAAAGAAGAACCTAGAGTTTTCAAACACAAGAAAGCTCCTACCAATTTTATGTGAAAACAGATGGCTGTGGACAAGAGAAAGATTGTGTAAGTGCCCTCCTGTCTCCTTCAGGAAAAAGGCTGTAGTGCAAGTTCCTATGTTATGACAAAAGCCTATTCACACAGAATTCCCCAGCCATGAAGAAACAACACATGCCCCAGCCACGAGGAGAGATCTGAGCAGAGCTCAAGCAGCCATGAAACACAAATGTTTAGGAAACCAGGCCTTGCTGTTTCTGGCATTCAGAGAGCTCCTGGCTCAGACACTGCCTGACAGCTCCTGCATATTTTAAGATGCATCATTTAATATAAATAATAACAGAAACATCACAAACCAGGAAAGATTTAAAGGAAGCTGTTTCAGCTGAAGAAACGCCACTAGATCAAACTTCTACTTTTGGCTGCCAGTTACAGGAATAAAGTTGTCAGCAGCACATCAGCTGTCGGGACCAGAGCTCTGTGGTGAGAATGCAGACACGATGCCAAGAGGCTGTTCTCAGTTTCATCACTGTGCTTACATGAGAGTCAGAGGGACCCACCTCCTTCCGTGGCAAGTGGCACCACCAGTGGCAACTACCCAGATATTTTTATTCATAAACTTCAGCCAACATAAAAGGAAACAATTTTCCAAAGAACCAGGATGTTTCAGAAACATCAGTAAGAGTGGCTCCCAGCAATACTCTAAGGAATCTCCATCTGCCTATGACAGAACATCCATCAGGCAGCAGAACAAACAGACAGAAACAACAAATGGTAGGACATGATTCCTGTGAGAAAATCTCATTTCTACTTTTCTGAAAATGGCAGAGTAACATCACAGAAATACCTTGGGCTTATACTTATTTAAAAGAGAGGAGAACTTATCTGAGAGTTATCTGGCTGAGTGGTCTTGTCTTCACAGTTTAATATCTGGGAATTATGTGTGGATATGACAGTTTTAAGCTTAACGCAAGTAGGCGGCAGTGACTGAGGTTTAACAGTAGGCTTTTCTTCTTTGCTTGACCTGATGACACATGCAAAAAGCTAAAAACTACCAGGTCCACAGTAGGATTTGAATGAATTATGTGGGTGGAATTTGAATACAGGTTGCTCTGAACAGCTATGGGTTGAGAGAGGCAGTAAAAGCACCATAGAAGCATGCAGAAGAGTTAGTGAAGAACAATAAAAATACAAAAGATATACTGGTAGTAAGGCCTGGAGAAAAAGCAGAGTGAGCTTTTAGGTAGAGCACCAACCAAAGAAAGGCTTAGAGTACTAAAAAAGGAGAATGTTCCCTTTCTGGTGAGTTGAGAAACGTGAGACATAACACTGATTCCTTAAAAAATATGCAGCATCAAAAACGCACGAACTGATCTTCACATTCCTCTCATAAAGAAAATGATCAAAACTCAGATTACTGATACTACATTCTTGCAGTGTAAAATATTATTTAAAACTTTTGGGTGCTACTAGTAAACTCTTTTTCTGGGGGTAACATTCTTTTGAAGATAAGACAATCAGCAGACTAGGGTAAAGAGGGCAGACCTGCAGCAACTTAGATATAGATCAGTTTAAGCTGCTATAAAATTCACTCTTGGCCTTGGGAATGCAAAAATGTGGTATAGAGTGATGCAGAACTATTTTTAAATTACAAGCCTGTGTTGAACTTCTGTCTATGTGAAGTACTTACAGGAGAGCTCCTGCCTCCTGCAATGGCTTTCACACAAAATCAGGCATTAAGAGCCTGAGGCACAGAGCTCTGAGGCCAGTGGATGTACCAGCTCTTCCAGCTCAGGAGGTGTAAACAGGCCAGGTGCGATGGAGATGTTGGAGCCAGCCACAGAACCATGGCTATAGTAATGCAGCTGCCATCCCATCTGGTTTGGAGGTGTTCCAACCAAGTCTGAGATCCCTTTGTGTTCCCCAAAGTATTTACCATCTATACTGTTATATCTATACCTAATTAGAACAGGCAGTCCAGAAAAAAAGTCCTTTTCTGCAGGTAGAGGCTTTTGGAAGGAGATGGCAACACAGTCTGCATATGCAATTACAGAATGCCATTATTGCAAAGTGAGGTCAGGCCCTTACTCAGGCATTAGCACTGTCATCTACTTACAAAATGTCTCATCTTAGTAAAGGGATATTTTCACCCCAGGACAGAGGCTGTCCTGGAGCTACAGATTAAAATCTAAGAGAATTCATTCACAGTGATGATCACTTTTCTGTGAGGATTTTTAAAGAGCTAAAAGTCCTCCTTTTTTCCCCTCTGCCGTTACCAGTGCTCAGAGGGTCAGACAAACGCCTCCTCAGTGCAGTGGAAATAGCTGGAGTTATGTAATTCCAGAGGAATGGAGTGGTTCTGATTCCTGTACTGCTAAGAACAAGCACATATAGGTGCCAGAGGAAATACACTCTAGCGTGGCTTCTGAATGGCTGAGAGGAAATGGCCTCAAGTTGTGCCAGGGGAGGTTTAGATCGGATGTGAGAAACAATTTCTTCACTTTAAGGGTGGTCAGGCATTGGAATAGGCTGCCCAGGAAAGTGGTGGAATCACCATGCCTGGAAGTGTTCACAGAGTGTGTGGATGTGGCACTCAGGGACAAGGTTTCCTGGGGAACCCAGAGTGGTGCTGGGCTAACAGTTGGACCCAGGGATCTTGGAGGTTTTTCCAACCGCAGTGATTCTGTGATTCTACTATTTACTGCTAGAGCAATAAATCAGGTTTGGTTTTGCTATGCAGATGCCATTGCTGAGTTTGGCTAACACAAGTTCTCAGATACAGGTGTCATTAACCACATTAATTAGGAGCATGGCCTTAGCAACCAAGAACTGCAGAGAAACTCAAGTTTCAGTTGAGATTTCTGCAATGGAAAGCTGCCTGCCTGCAGTTTTTGACAACGGTGTTTGAAATGATGACAGCTTAGGTGCAGGACTTATATAAAATTTGAGCATACTGTAGCCTTTTATCATTGATTCTCCTTTCCTGTATGAAAGCAATCAAGCCACAGACACCTCCTTTCATTTGTCAAAGGAAAGAAGAAAATAAGATGTCGTGCAAGTTCTTTTCAATGCTTTTCATTCTCAAAGGAGCAATGCAGAACTATCCCAGCCTGAGGCAGTTGAGGCCTGTTTGAAGGAACAGCAGTTAAAATCACAGGTTGGTCCCAAACTGGCTGTTAAGAAGTGTCTCTAACAGCTCTGCTTCCTGTCCCTGATGCTGCCTCTCCTAGGAAACATTTTGGCTGTGCATGGCTCAGTGGGCAGTTTATTCTTCACCTCTGTGAGGCTTTCCAGAAACCCAGATGCCCCAGGCTTTGTGTACAATGCAGGTTATTTTTGCCAGTCTTGGTCCTGCCTTCATTTTCTCTAGCCCTGGAAGTCACTGTTGAGAAGTTCACTCTTGCAGAGGTGAATAGAGAGGTCTTTTTAAGTTTTCTTTCAAATGTGTCATACATACCATTTTTTCGAAGTTTACCAGATTGTCAGTGAATGTCTTGTTTCCCTCATGAGTAAACGTCATGTCTGTATAGAAACAAAAGACACACAAAAGCCCATTTCTGAATCATGGCCATACAAAACAGCAGAATGTTTTATCTACCCTTACAAAAATCATAGCAGCTGTAAAGGTAAAACATTTGGGTTTTAATTTGCAGCATTTCTGAGACTAATAAAATTGAGACATGATATTCAGATGTACAAAAGCAGTTTTTCCTGTCTCTGTGTCATGCTTTTTATAATGGAAAAAGATAACACCTCACACTGAGATTGGTTTTTGCTTTTTCTTGCTGCTACTCTTATCCTTCAAATATTTGAAAAATAGCTTTCAAGTTTATAATTCTGGTAACATCCAAGCTTACCTTTTATAAGTAGAGGCATGAAAGGAATTATTGGAGGGTCCAATTTAGCTACAGTTAGTCTGTAGGCCCTATGGTTTCTGGATGGATCCTTACAAAAAAAGAGAAATCATATAATTACTAATATGTATTATTATACGTATCCAGACACTATATGCATTCATTTAGATGTCATGGCATTTATTAAAAACATTATTTTTTCCAGTGACTTTTTAAGTGCATCTGCAAATTCAGACACCTTTTATCATTCTCCTGGACTGGTTACACAATGAGAATGCAGCCACTAAACACAAACATTTTTGCATGCCAAAAGGCAAGGTAAGATACAATTACAAAAACATTCTTCATAAAAGAAACCACATGTTTTTCCTCCCTCCTTCCAGCTGCAGATCCAGTTTTGCATGTTATAACACTAAAATGTACTGCCTGGAAAAATGCAGGCTGAAAAACAGAATTTCCCATATGTACTATTGGAAAACATGCGATAAAGCTTTTCTGAGTTCCCAGATTAACTTTGAGTGGTACATAAGTTCTCTCAGAGTAGGTTCCTAAGAGTATAATTTATTAGTCATACATACTTGTTTTAGCAGCTCTAAAATGGGATCATAAACTTCTTAAAGTCAAACAAGGACATATAAAATGTTCTGAATCAAGGAATTCAAATCAGAAACTGAATTATCTCAGATTGTGCATAGAATAAGGGATCTATTGCTATTCACCATTAAGCTTTCAAACTCTGCATAGATCTTCTTGAACTTGCTTGGGAGTTTCTGTTAATAAAAACAAAAATAGCAAACCTTAATTAAATCCGATCAGTGCAGTAATTTTACTGTAAATGCCAGTTCCTTCTACAACGCCCCAAGTCAGGAAAGTGCTCTTTTTTTGCCAGATATTTCTAACAATGTGCTAATCTAAAATACAACATGTTTCCTAGCAACCAGATTAAAAATAGAGACGGGACCAGCCATGAAACCTGGATCCTGATTTAAACCCCAACTTGAATTTAGTCCTTTGGGATGTTCAGATTCAGATTTTTGTTTGGCTCACATAGCAATCACTGAATTCAGAATGTAAGTGAAAAATCAGGTGCATGCTTCCAGGACATTGCTGATTATAGCCTATCTGAAAATATAATTTACACACAGCTTGTGTAGGGGCAGATCAGCTTAATTATTTGTACCTATGATGAGCTGCCCTTGCAAACATCCACATCCATGCCTGGGCATTTCCAGGAGGTTTTTTTTGCTCATGCTGATGCATCTATTGCTAAAATTCTTGACATGCTCAGCAGCAAAGGTTCTCTATCGCTTTCTGGGGTACAAATTAATGAATATTTTTTCAGTCCACAGTACCTACACAAATAAATCATGGTCAGTTGACCATTCAATGACTGAGATGAGATCGGCTTTACTAAACACTTCCTTTCCCCCTCATGCATATAATGTTATACAGATTAAATACTTTACTATAAAGACTATAAGGTATGATATAAATTGGTTTCAGAGATCTGTAATTTTTTATGTACAATCAGGATATGTCAGCTATTTTTAGTAAGAAATTTCTCTGTATTTGCTGAATTTTTCAGACTACTATTGTCAGTGGGTAACATTAAAAATTAATAGAGACTTTATAGTGCAGAAATGATTTTTTGCAGTACTTTCTACATTTGGAGTGTGTACCCTAGCAAGCTATTTACACTGTGCCACAGCAAGGGCCTAATTTTTAATGATGTGTGTCAACAACTGTGTGCCTAGTTTGCATATGCATGCAGATTAGGTATTTGTGAAGTAAGTGGTATAATTGGACATTTGCACCTGCAAATATCTAATTTCTGCATGTAACTAATGTAAATGCATGATAATATAGAAAAATCAGGTTTTGGTATATTTGTCTTAAAGTATTTTCTGTATATATCTGGCTAAAAATCAAATTGCAGAGATTCTCCTGATAAACTGACTGCTCTGCAGAACCAGAGTGTGATAACATTTCCTTGATCTCAGCTTAATCCCCCACACGTACAAAAGATCTGTGCCCCCCCAGCTCAGACCTGGTGCCCATTTCAGATTGCTGTGTGTGTACATTCAATTCCTTCTTCTCTAGTCCTGTACTGCCTCAGCTCTCCCAACTCCTTTCAGTAGCCACAAACGAAGGGTCATTATTTTGAGAAACTGAAAATCTTTGCCTGTAGCACTGATTTTATATGATGCATGTACTTTTGAAAATGGGGCTGGTGTACTCTCAGATGTGTTAGTCTGATCTCCTGTTTCAGAGCACATTTTTAAAGGCGTTCAAATTTTGTTCTCAGTTGCATCAATAACCTCAGCCATGCTAATTATTTTGAATTTCTAATGAACAAAATACATGCACATTTAAATCTGTACTGCTTTTGATAACCAGTATGTTCTCAGTGGTTACACTGAGCTGGACACTGCACCCTTTTTATACGCTCTTATACAAAAGAGCAAAGCCACAGAAAAAGGTGGAAGCTCTGAGAATGAAGACCAAACTGACAGTAAGCATGGAAATGCATGCCAGAAAGAAAACCAGAACTGGTTAGGACAAACCTACATTTTAACAGGGCAAGACAGTCCCTGTGGAGAACAGAAAATAATATATATAAACAGAGGATGAATTTTAGAGAATTATTAATGGAGTGATACCACTGAAGCACCAGTAAAGTACAGGCACACAGAGGATGGGCTGATCTCTGAGATTAGCTGGCCAGCTTGCTCATCCTGTTGGGCAGTTCAGCTCAGCAAGAGGAGCTGCTGTTGTCACTCTTGTTAACTCCTGTGAGCATTCAGCACATCCATGGGTGTAGTACCCTGCCTTACTATTAAATACTGTCAGCCTTAGCCAAGGCTTGTGGTCAGGAGCTGAATTAGTAGAACCAGCTTTATCAATAATAAAGGCCCAATTAACGTTTTTGCTAACTAAAAGCACAAGTCCCTGCCAAGCTCCTTGGAACTGGATTTTAGCAAAGACTTACCTCCCACGTTAATGAGAGACGGCTCACGGCAACATTGCTCAGTCCCATGATAATAGCGAAAAAGGAATTCAGATTTTTGTATTCTTTACAGCTGAAACACAAAGGGCCAGGTTTTAAGTTGTAAATATCAGTCAGAGCAGTACATATGACAGCCTCAAGAGAGCTGAACCCAGGCTTCTAGCCTAGAAGTGACTGAATTTGGGCAGTCCTGGCCAGCATACCTGTAGACACCTCTTCACCAATGTGTTAGCACTTCACCACACTCTGGGAGCTTCTTTCCCTTCCCTCCTAAAATTACCTCCCTTCTTCTACTTCACTGGGTGCCAGCTTCTGTGAGGACTCCCAGTCCTTGAAGCAATTCCCCACCCAGTAACAGAGTCCTGAAACTGGCCACAATTCAGTCCCAAGGGATACCAGAAACAGTGTAAACAACTGTTTATAACGTCATTTGCTGGAGAACTTGCTGACAGCTTCTGAACAGTTAATGAATGCTTGAAGCTCTCCTTAGGCAATCTTCATAGCAGTTTACAGGGCCACTGAGACTTTTCCAAGGGAGCAGACCAGCTGTCTAGAGATGCCCCATGCCAGTGACCTCTCCTGCAGTGTAGGATTTCCATTACTTATAGATTAGGGGACTTCTAGTATGTTTCAGGAAAAGAACTGCCATTTGTTACACCATCATTTTAAAGAGGTCCTGGGCAAAAGGAGCTCCAGGTCACACTCCATCTCTAATGCAAAAAAGGATTTTGCTATCAGTTAGGAAAAACTGGAACATGTAACCAAGCACTATGGAAGATCCAACATGCCATAGGAAGGAATAGATACAGTCTGATGGGAACAGACAGCACAACTGCTCAGCTGGGTCTGCATAGGTGGGTCACTGATTCAATAGGAAGGGAAGAGACAGAACAAAGCCTGCATCTCACAAATCTGCATCTCACTGCATTTTTGCCAATAATCTCCTATTTTTCTCAACTGATGTGCCAACATTCAATTTCAGCACCTCAGTCTCTGTTTCTTCAGCTGTGAGTGGCTTTTCTTAGGAGTTGGTATTGAGACTGTTGGGGTTTAACATCCCTATCAGTGTCATGGACAGTGGCATCAAGTGCACCCTCAGCAGGTCTGCTGATGACACTGAGCTGTGTCATGCAGTTGACACGCTGGAGAGAAGGGATGCCGTCCAGAGGGACTTTGACAGGCTTGAGAGGTGGGACTGTGTGAACTCATGAAATTCAACAAGGCCAAATGCAAAATCCTGCACTTGAGTCAGGGCAATCCCAAGCACAAATACAGGCTGGGTGAAGAATTGGTTGAGAGCAGCCCTGGGGAGAAGCACTTGGGTGTGTTGGTTGACAAGAAGCTCAACATGAGCCGGCAAAGTGTGCTTGCAGCCCCAAAAGCCAACCGTGTCCTGGGAAGCATCAAAAGCATCACGGCCAGCAGATCAAGGGAGGTGACTCTCCCCCTCTGTTCTTGTGAGACCCCACCTGCAGAGCTGTGTCCAGTTCTGGGACCCCAACATATGCAGGACATGGACCTGCTGGGGCAAGTCCAGAGGAAGGCCATGAAGATGATCAGAGGTCTGGAGCACCTCTGCTATGAAGACAGGCTGAGAGAGCTGGGATTATTCAGCCTGGAGAAAGCTCCAAGGTCCTAGAGCCCCTTCTAGTACCTAAAGGGACCTATAAGAAAGCTGGAGAGAAACTTTGGACAAGGGCATGGAGGGACAGGACAAGGGGGAACGGCTTAAAATGGAAAGAGGATAGGTTTAGATATCAGACATCCTTTACTATGATGCGGTGAGACACTGAACAGGCTGCCCAGAGAATTTGTGGATGCCTCATTCCTGGAAGGGCTCAAGACCTGGTTGGATGGGGCTTTAAGCAACCCGGTCTAGTGGAAGGTGTCCCTGCCCATGGCAAGGGGGTTGGAACTCCATGATCTTTCCGGTCTCTTCCAACCCAAACTATTCTGTGATTTACCCAGAAAACTTTAACAAGATTTAATCTATGACTCTCAGATCTTTCTAGGAACATCTCATCCTACTGTCTGACTCCATAATTGCCACATCATCCTATTCTCCATCATCCATCATCCACACCGTTCTATTCTTTCTGTACCTCCATTTTACCAGACTTGGATGTATGGAGTGGGTGAGTCCTTTAGATCTTGGCCTCACTTGTGTCTCCACTGTGTGAACAGTGAGCATGTGAATAAATGATCTCTCCCATATGATGGTCTGTCTGTTGGGAGATTGCTGCCTTCTCAGATCTTCCGGCAGAGCTGCTCATGCAAATTATCCCACATCAGATTGGCGACAGTGAGCAAGGGTAGAAAGGATAAACTGAAATGCTAAAGCTACACCAACTTATTCTGACCAGTGCAGGTCAGGGAGTGCCTCATTAGTGGATCTGAGGGGACATAAAGATGAAAAGCAGACAGGATAGGCTGTGAGTGATAACCTCTTCCCTAGGCACAAGTAAATCCATAAAGGGATATCTGTCCACAGCCCATGACAGGATTAGGAATAAATTATGGCAGGGTAAAATAATTAGTAACACACAACACTAGTGCTCAAAAAAAGTAGGCAGCTGCAACTGTATCTGCAATATTTAATTTTAATATATCTTCATATTAAAAAGGAAATGTTTTGCCAAATACCCTGTTAAGCAATACAATTTGACAAAATCCTAGTTAAAATCTATCTAGTTACATGATATTCTACCCCAGATATTCTGTAAATTCTGCTGGGTCTACAATAAACAGCTCAGTTCCAGATAAAGAACCCCTGTAATGCAGTAGAAACACTGCTGCATGGCTCTACTGCATATAAACTGCATGCAAAATGTCAAAAATCCTCTAAAGCACCACAATGTACTACCTCAGAGCAGAGGTCCGTCTGGGTCACAGAACAGACTGTACCACAAAAAATCTTCCTGTTAGGATGAATAGCAAATACACACACACACACAGACACACACATACACACTCTGGTCTCCAAAACAAACGTGTATGTGGTTAAAATCTATTGGTACTTACACAAGCATATTCATCTTGGCATTTTCTCTATAAACACACACTTCAGAAATCTCTCACAGGCTCCACGGGCTTATAACATATGCACATGTATGGAAAGAATGATTTTCAAAAACTGAATGAAAGTGTCTGAGTACAGTGATACACAAGAATGCTTCTAAATAGCCTGTGGATGTATCTGGAAAGAGGAAATGTACACAAACTGCATTTGCAGATATCCATAAGAGTATGTGCAAGCACATCCCAGAAGGCCTTTCTTGTACAATTAATATGGGAAGAACTCCCTGTTGGAAATATAGTTCACTTCTCCCCTTTTTTTGAAAGTTTATTCCTACAATAGCTGGAGAAAAGAGATGAACCTGGTAACCTCACCATCCTTTTCCAGAAGATGCTAAAGAGACACTGGCTCCTGGAACTGAAAGCACATGTGCACAGCACTTGGAGCCAGCACTCGGCCTTGTGCTTGCCTGCACAGACTGGGAGCACACATCAAGGGTGCCTGGGGTGGCAGACACAAAATGCTGTGCCTTCTGCAATGGTATCTGCACCTCAAGCCACAGAGCTGAAACAAGCTTCTCAGTAGCAGTTATCTTTGAAAATGGGTACATGTGAGGCATCTCGTTACCACCAGTCATGCCTAAGATTAATAGTGTAGCACTGAGCTGTTCTCCCTGCACACTTTTCTAATGAGTCTAGTACTTCTAGGTAGGGTAAAGTTCTCATTAGGTCTCAAGGATCTTCACAGGCAAAACTTCCTCAAAGATACTGCTTCAAGGTCTGGGCTTTTTCTCCCCTCTAACTTGGGTGCACTTTGTGTTTGTTTCAGTGCGTGTGTAGCAGCTGTTACCATGGCAGCACTGCACAGAGGGCAGCAGCCTGGCACAACTTCCCAGTGCCTTTCCAGCGCCTGCAATTAAACCTGCCCTCTTGGTTTGTGCAGAGGAAAATCTTGTGCTTTGGATTTCTCTGCTTTTAGGAGACAAAGAGGACTCAGCAGAGCAGGCCGCTTTTAGCTATTTATTTTTAGCATTGTAGTGATACCAGAAACATGGAAGTAAACAGGAGGTTGTCAGGCTGTTGTAAATAGCACAAGATTAAACCCATGACTCCGAGGAACTCGCAGGCTAGGGCAGTTTATTAAGGAGATATTTAACTGTAATTTTTTGGATACTTGATTTCAAGTGTTTATGGAAACTACTATTGTATCTTAATGACCACATTTCAACATTTTCCCATTTCATGCCTGAGACTGGGAAAGACCCCGAGGTCTGTGTGGGTGCCACTGCCCTCTCCTGGGCACAGCCCGGCAGCTGCTTCCCACTCCTGTGCTGTGCACTGAGATAATGGAATATGTGGTGCGTGTATTTTTAGAAACTAAAGAGGTAAATTCTGTCCTCTGTTCTAAATATAAAACTGATGCTGCATGCCCACCACTAGATCTTTGAAATCTGCAGCTTCGACCAACCGTAACCCAAGTGCAGGGCCCAAAGGAGCTCCCAGGAGGAAGCTGGTACTTGCAGAGCAGGGTGTCCTGGGGAAAGCAGCCACACTGATCCCCAGTGTTGATGTGAACACAGACTTCTGCTATGTGCAATTACTAACTGGGAGGAGGGCAGCATCACAGCTGCAACAGTCATCTCTTCCGTTACTCAACTCCATTTAATGATGCAAAGAAGTTAAAACCTATGGTTTAACTGCAAGTAACAACATCTCTGTTGGCAGAACTGCCTTTAGGCTTCTAGTTACAATGCCCAGAGCTGTCGACAAACACGACAATGCTCAGCAAACTGTTTATTCAGACAGCAATGAATGCAGTAAAAACACCATGAACTGGAAAGGGAAGGAGACTGTAAAAAAAAAAAAAAGGAGACTGATAAAAATCTGTACCTACACAGAGCATGGATGTTACCCCTGCTCCCTCTGAAGTCAGTCACTGTCCTGCTCTTGCCTGTAGGGAGTCAAGGCTGATTTCTCCGGCATGAGGGTTCCAAATAGTTTAAATGTGGATAGGAACAAAGGAAGACAGCAAGAATGCTTGATATCCAATCTCAGACGCAGCAGTTAGTAACAAAAGAGAACATTCATATTTTGCATTTCAAAACGAAAGTATTCAACAGAAGTCACAGAATTGCTAGGGTTGGAGGGGACCTCTGGAGACCATCCAGTCCTACCCCCTGCCAAGGCAAGATCACCTGGACCAGGTGACACAGGAATGTGCCCAGGTGGGTTTTGAATGTCTCTGTGGGCAGGGAGACGCCATGTACTCCCTGGGCAGCCTGTTCCAGTGCTCTGCCACCCTCAACACAAAGTTGTTCCGCATGTTGAGGTGGAAGTCCTTGTGTTTAACGCCCTTGCTCCTCATCCTGTCACTGGGCACCACTGAAAAGGGTCTGGAACGACTCTCTTGGCACCAGCCTTTGAGATATTTAAATGCATGGGTGAGATCTCCTCTCAGTCTACTCTTCTCTAGACTATACAGGCCCTGCTTTGGCAGTCTCTCCTGTGAGAGATGCTCCAGACCCCTCTCCATCTCTGTGGCCTTCACTGGACCCTCTCCAGTAGCTCCTCGTCCCTCTCGTACTGAGGAGCCCAGAACTGGGCACAGTTTTCCAGATGTGGCCTCACCAGGGCTGAACAGAGGGACAGGAACACCTCCCTTGACCTGCTGGCCATGCTCTTCCCGATGCACCCAGGATCCCACTGGCCCTCCTGGCCCCCAGGGCCCACTGCCAGCTCATGGTTACCTTGTCATCTACCAGCAGCCCCTCCCTCCCTGCAGAGCTGCTCTCTAGTAGGTCAGCCCCCAACCTGTGCTGCTGCTTGGGGTTACTTTTCCCCAGAGGCAGGACCATACACTTCGTACCATCAGCAAACTTGCTGCAAATCCCAAAAAGAATGAAAGTAACATGAGTGTCATCATCTCCATGTGAATCTCTCTCCTCTCCACTCTTGTTTTTCCCAAACAGCGCAATTCTGAGAACGGTTCTCCTGAGCAGCACCAGAAATATTTCTGTTCTCAGGAAAATTAGGCTCAATTTTCTTAATATTTACTAATTCACACACTGATACCTGCTAATGTATGGAAGGGTAAATGAAGGATTCTCCAAATCAACTGAAATATATTTTCTCACAAATTTGATGTATAAACATGGCCATAAGAGATCACAGATCAAGGACCAATGGAGAGCAGCACAGGAAAGAAGAATACATATTAACAAGGTTCTATAATGCCCTATAAGAAAATGGACAGAATTACCAAATACAGACTGTTTTAACCTCTACTCTGTGTGGCTGTCTGAAAAGAGAAAATAAAAACATATTGACTACACTGAACTTCACTTCCAGCTCCCATGAGACTGTATACTTACTGGGCTGCTATCTTAATGTATTTCTTTAACAGCTGAACACGCTTGCTGAGTTGAGAGCAAAGACAAATCTCGGTGACCACCCAGAACTGAATTTCATTGAATCTTCTTAAAAACAAATCCAGATTTGCTGTGGTCTTTTTAAAATTGTGCCTTCCGAAAGTGTGATAGATCAATTCCAGCTAGGAAAGAGAAAACAGTTTGGAATGTTTTTTGAAGATGCATTTCTTGGACAGAGGAAAGAGGCTAAGAATAACCAGGTAAGTATCTAGCCTGAAACTTGCTCTGCAGTTTACATTTATAGCTGCATAAATGACAAGGATTCAGGTTACAAATCCAGTATACAGTAGCTGAGGCATAGTAAAAGCATAACTACAGATTATACATAAATAGCTTAATACCTTAAAACAAACAAAATTCAACAAGCAGCCCATGTCCAGAAGAAGTTTAATTTTATTTTTCTATTTGGCCTATAAAATGAAGAATATCTTATTCTATCAAAACTTGTAGGTGGCTTTATTGTAGAATTTTCGAAAATCAAGCTTAGAGAAGATTTTGGAAATAATGCACAAACCTACAATGTACAATTAAACACTTTCTAGCAGATTCTAACCTGCTGAATAGATAGATGCTCATACCTCATGCACACAGTTGAAGAGCTCCCAGTCATAAATTGTCATCTGATGTGCTAAGTCTTTGGAACTCATCAGCTCAAACGTTCCTACTGTACCGGTAGATGGTCCTTCTTGTTCTGGCAATGGTGCCTACAAACAGAAAAATATTATAAAATATTTTAGACATGCTAAATTGTATGGTTGGTGCTTTCCTTCCATAATGTTTCTAACATTTTTTTTTTCAGTGTAACCACTTGCCTAATCATGTTTCTAACAGTTAAACTGAAATTTGCAGCAAAACTGAAATTTGCTTTTAACCACAGGCAACTATTAGGAAATGAGAAGCCCTGTGCAAAATCAGTATCCAGTATGCACAGGATATTCAGGAAAATTCTAAAAGCTCTTCAGAGACACTGTGAGGAAATAAACCAGACTTTTCTCAGTGTGTTATTTTTAACATTGCTCTAAAAATTGCATCTACAATACACGTTGTGCTAACTAAAGCATGTGTGTTTGTTTAGGAGCACAGGTCTTTCCAAAAAACTTTTATGTTTCCTTTTTCACACACACACAAATAACCAGGCCACCAAGGACAAGCCAAATACTTTTGCATATTCCTGATTCTAATGATGAGAATTATTACATCTAGCATGCTTCAGAAATTTGCAGCGATTGCAAGATCTTCTGATCACTAATAAAATAAACCTCATACTTTCTCTTCGACAGGACAGTGACGCACCGTTTGTGATTGCAAACTCCTGGCTAGGCTGATTAAGATAATATGCACACACAGGCTTATGAGAAAGAATCAAGTACAAAACATTTCTGAAGTAGATGAGATACCCCATAAATGAGATGTGATCTTCAATTTGGCACACAGGTAAAATATTAAACAGAGATTTAAAGCATGTCTTGAGATGCAGTCAGACTCGAAGCAGTCCGTTGTACACAGCAGGCTGAAGTGTTGGGAGCAGCGGTGCTGGAACGCTGCCAGTGAAGCCGCCGGCAGCCGGAGGTGACACAGCCGCAGAGCCGCCGTGACAGCGGTCCCCGGCTCTGCTCCGGGAGAGGGCGGCAGAGCTCGCTCACAACTCCCCAAAACTCCTCACTGCCTTTGTGAAAGACGCACTGAGGGACAGGAATTGCCAACAGGCTCCTTCCTGACTGCAAACTCAGCGGAGTCCGCCACATTAACGCACCGTGTTTACATGCTGCAATATAAGAGATGAGCCTACTAAGTGACTCCTCTTTTATGTAAGAGTAATATATTAGCAACAGAATAGGTCTGACTGGATTAATACATCAAATCACTTTCTCAGTAACACACAGTGTGTAGGAGCATTATTGCTGTATGAATTCTTGCTTTGTACTCTAGGGAAAACTTTCCTTTCAAGTATCATCATAATACAAACGAATTAAAAATTACTAAACTAAATAATGAACATTATCACCTTAAAAGCTTCATCTATAATTTAAAAAAATAGTAGAAGAGTATTCTCTGAAAAAATCCAGGGCAGCCACTAATCTTATAAAAAACTGCAGCTTGCTTTGAATTGGGATTTGCACAAATACAAAACTTCTTTAGTTTATGAGAACATATGAAATAAAAGTACAGCAGCTTTGTGTAGAAAATTCTAACTTGTGGAAATCTGTGGGAAAAGTATTGCCTACAGATCGCAAGACGTCTTTTTTCCCCCATTTGGAGACAAACACAACATAGCTGTTACCATAACAAACACATATTTTCCAAGGCTAGGAAAGAAGCACTTAGATGCAAACTCACAGCATATTTGAAAATTCATCTGCCCAGAACAATTTTTCACATGGGAATTGCCAACTGTAATGTGGATAAATGTTTGTGAATGGGCAGCAGCCAGAAATTGGAATGTGAAAAGATTAAACTGG
The DNA here is from genome assembly GCA_013400955.1 of Drymodes brunneopygia. Taxonomy (NCBI): domain Eukaryota; kingdom Metazoa; phylum Chordata; class Aves; order Passeriformes; family Petroicidae; genus Drymodes; species Drymodes brunneopygia. The sequence goes on along the minus strand of VZTZ01028730.1, from coordinate 721,746 downwards.
GGGGCAGCTAAGGTTGAAACATTTTTCGATTTGTTTATACCTCTTTGAAAAAATGCAGCTGATAAGAGGTTGTAATTTGTAATGCACTACTCAGGACATTTATAAGGTCCTGAATGTTCTTCTCTAATTCTTACTGAAGTCAGTCTAGTTGATGAGAAGTACCACACTGCAGCCCTGTATCTTAGAGGTCCCTGCAGCATTTTGAGTACTTGATGCATGTAAATAGCAGAGGGAAAAGGCACAGAAAGCCACGACAATTTGCTGCCAAAGCTATGTGCACACAGACAATGCAGAGCCATATGTAAGTACCCAGCACAGTTGTACTGATGCAACACCCCTGCTTTACAGCAGCATGCCCCATGAGGGTATCTACTTGGCAGGATTAATTAACCTTAGGGGAACACCAGAATTTAATAAGCTGAACAAGAGGTATCTCTGCATGGAACTACATATGCTGGATGTGCATTCCCTGGTTACCAAATTGAAAGCAGCAGCAAAGCATAGATTTTACCATATCCATAAAAGAAATCAGGCATACATACTAAGTGGCTTGTTAAAAGCATACAGGAGGCTGAAACAAGGCTAGGAGTAATAGAGTTCATGCTGACATGACTTGGCAATGACATTTGTTTTTAATGAAATAAAAGGAACAAAAAGTACAGTCAAATCAAACTCTATAAAAGCAGACCCCATGGAGATTGCTAGAATGACTGTATAAACTGTAAGTACTTATGAGCAATTCCACCTAAGGAAAAAAACAGACCTTCTACCAGGCATATTTTCTGTGATTCTACTTAGAATTATCTCAGATTTTGTGGGAATGAGAAATAAAAGATTTTAAGGAATTTACCGCTGGAATCAAATCTCCAGAACGTTTTAATTGATAACACCTATCTTAGACAACATCTCTCCATGACTTTGAGATGGTAGTTCTGTAATGAAGAATTACTGCATGTCTTGGTGACAATACTCAGCTCTTCCTAAATGCCCAGTGTGACAGAGAGTACTGGAATCAAGTTCTGTTACGTAGATCAGACGGATGGATTTCTGATCTAGTTTAGGGAATTGTAACATTAGCTTGTTTTATTTTCAGGGCTCATCCTACTGCAGTGTGACAAGCCCTTTGCTGTGAATGTTTCCACTGTTTTTTTACCTATAGTGTGGATAATGCAGAAAGGGCCAGGTGTTCAAACAAAGCAAAGCCCTGAGGTTCCTGAGCACTGCACACATACGTACCAGCGAATCGAACTGATCCCGGGGGCAAGCAAACAGCCGGCCATTGACACTGAGAGTGGTGAACACTGAAACATCGTGGGGCTTCAGCACAACCTTCTCTGCAAAAATGAAACAAATTGTTATTTATTACACAGAGAGAATTTACAGCAGGACTGACCCACCTGCTGTGCAGATCATCCTACTGGGAACAAATTTTGCTCATTAACCCAATGTCCAGGATACAGAATAGAAGACAACAAGATCCTCTTTACTGAAGAAATGTGATAAGCTCAGCCCAAACCAGTCTCCTACAGAACCAGAATCCCAGTCCCAAACTGTATAGAGAGGTCAAGAAGCCTGTGCTGCTATCACTAGAAACTACCTGCAAAAATTAAGCCTAATTAGTGAGTCCATTCATTCACTGCTGAAAGGTAAGCATTTGGAGAGCTGTTCTTAATAGAAATTGCTCTGGAAGGCAGCAACTGCTTAAGGAGGTGATGGAAATACATTACAACATTTCTAAAAGAGCATCACATCACAGGTAAAGAAAAGATAATGAAGTAACTTACAAAACAGTCTTTTCCAGCATATGTTGGTGGTCAGCAAATCTGACAATTAAAAATTGCTTCAACTGCAAAAAGTAAAGCTGCTGGGTGTCAGTTCTCAGGAACTGAGCCATTTTAGGCAGGCACCACTGTTTGCAAAAATGCCTTCCAACATAGCTCTCATTACCTCTGTGTGTTTCCACACAGTCACACTCAACCAAAGCACTTGAGCAACATCAATTCTCCAGCAGAATCCACCCTCCAGTTACTCTCACATTTCCACAGCCTAGAGAGGGGGGCCTGATCCCTGACCCTCTGCAAACACCAGGTCAGTGTATCTGGCACTACGTTGCTCTGTAGTGCTTTGCATGGACAGAGCAGCCAAAATGGTAGTGACCACTGCCAGAATGTTTGCACTGCAGTGTTTCCTGATGTTACTGATTCCTGAGTCTAGCATGAATTTATCCATGCCTACCTTCCACTTCTATTGTTAAAAAACTCTCACAAGTCTGACAGTGAAGGAAAATTGGGGTAGCTGTGCTCTGTAACATGCAGATGCACAAGCTTCTCCATTTGTCCTGGCTCCCATGTGAGCTGCACTAGATGAAGGACTTGCCTCTCAATTAGGAGTTGTGTACTGGCTGAACAGGCACATGGGTATAAAACTTTGACTGAACTAGTGTTCCAATCCCTCCAAAAATTCTGCTTCACCATAACTGAGGAGTGTTTAGGATGATGCAAGTACAGTACCTCCTCCTGAGCTCATCTTTACTATGATGAGGCCTTCTCCAGAGCCCAGCTTGTCTGCTACTGCACTGATCACTTCCTTCACAGAAGAAGACACTGGCACCCGGATAGTGGTGTAGGTTTGGTCTATGCAGTACACCTTAAACAGAACTAAAGAAAAAAGCATTGCATGGTTTATTCCACGTGTAAAAACCACAGATGGGCTGTACAAATTACTTTCACTTCAGTAACCACTCCTCACAAATGAAACAAAGCAACCATAAATCACCACATAGCTCCCCATTCCTCAGATGGTCTACAATTTCTGGTATAGAAATCTCTGATATCCCAGAGTTTTGGATTTTGGATTTTCAGTGCTCAGTGAGCTGCCTGTCCTATGAATGAGAAAGGTGCAGCCATATGCAAGGAGCAGTTACTGCCTGTCGAGACAGACACAAGAGGTAACATTTCCCTGGCAGCAGGAACAGTCTCCCTCTTTGTAGGCCTGGAAGAAACACCACTATGGACAACAGAAGCTGCATGCCTGGCAGGGTGTCTGCTGTTCATATGCAGTTAGTTCCAGCTTTTAACATGGCTCTTCTATTGGTCTGATTTATGCCACCAGCTTTCTCAACTACATGACCTTGCACTTTGTCACCTTACTTTTACTGCTGTTCATTAGCAAGAGCCATCCACTGATATCAAACGTGTTGAAGAAGCAGCTGGTTTAGGTGATGAAGTTCCACAAAACAACCATTAAGAGTATCTTATCAGCAATCTGAAAATGACATTCTGACACGCTGCTGTAAATTTTACCTTAATCTCTTCAGAGAATCAAACAACAGCAACAGGGCAAACCAGCAGATTTTGGTTTTTAAGGCTGTGTGCCTAGATTCTCAGATTCTAGATCCATGGTCCATGGCATGATTATCTGCTCCACTCCTGCCTTGCAAAGGAACAGCTGTACGTGTTAGCTCAGACTACACAGGGGAGACAGAGGCTCAAACAAGACCTTCAGCTCCCACTCTGTACTGCACTGCCATTACCTGCACTACACTGTATCTCATTGGTTCTTTCCTGTTTTCTTCATTCCTTATTTAAAAGGTTTTTCCATCTTCCTCTGAGGAAGCAGTGTTTGATAGCACAAGTAACTAAGGGAAAAGACCAGGAGCACCTCAAATCAATGATGCAGAATACTGGGCTAGCAAAAGAAAAGAGAGTTTGCTTCAGGCCAGGCTTCAAAATTCTAAGTAGGTGCTTCCATTTATATTTAGACCTTTTTTTGAGACAGACAGATTTATATAGATGTTGTGGCTCAAGAAAACTTTGCAGAGAAGGAACTCACCTTCATCACTACCCCTGATAGGCTGGCGTTTCTGTGCTCTGTCATCACTTGTGTTGAACAGCTGCAGAAGAACTTTGTGCTGAAAATGAATCATTGAGATTAATAGTAATGCAAGAAGAAACATGTGCTATACATGAACTACAACAGATCTCTCTTATCAATGGCACGAAACAGAGTAGCAATGCAAAACTGGACAGTGTTAAAAGCTATCTCTCAATGTGGTTTTTAAATATACCCCTGATTACTAAAGAGAAGATGCTTATGAATTTGATGTGCTTAAGATTTTACTTGAGAAAATGGAAAAATAAATTTTCTTACCTTCTTTTGTGGTGCTTTAGGTTCTTCAGAACTATAAAAAGGTAAAGCATAGAATATATAACTAAATATTAACCGGAAGATTCTGTGTACAAAATCACCTATAAAACATGGACCTCTTGTCAAACTAGCATATCAATAGAATCATATATTTATATGAAAAGACCTGATGATACCACAGTTAATCTATGACCAAGGCAGAAAAAATATTCTGCAAAGTTCATGTAATCATGGAATCTGTCAACCTCTCAGTGAGGGTATGGTGTTTGTAAGAATGATGTGGAAAAGAGGGCCATAGACATTAATTCAAATAAGCCTGCATGCAAACTTTCAGTTTCATATAACTGAGTGTCATTCACAGAATGGCTTTTTAGTAGATATACCCCATAAATTTTCTTCATCAATTTACTGAGAAAAAGGGCAGGGGAAGGAAAGAGGCAAAAACTGTGCTTACATTTGCTTTACAATTTTCTCTAGCTCTGGAAGTTGCTCCTTTAGTGCTGCAATCATTCTAGTATCATCTGATACAGATACATAAAATTCCTGTAAATGATACAGAATAGTCTTTAAAAAACTATAGGGGTAAATGGGCAGTACTCAGGAGAGAGGATTATGAGATGACATCTGATAGCTTAATGATTATAAATAATGATAATCTGCATACAGGAACACATGCTGGGCCCAACCCTCTATTACTTCTACTTGTTTATCGCCAGCTGATTTAAAGCAAGAGTTATACATGCAGAAGGGAAGCCTGATGAGGCTCCTTAGCTCACTCTGTAACCACTGACTGTTTGTGTAAAACCTACATTTTTACATTGTCAAGGATAAAGACTATAAAATCCACAAATAATCTAGCATGATAGGGTTTTTTATTCATTGCTGTTGTAGCCTTTAGTGCTTCATTTGCTCCTGAGTCACTGACTCTCAGCTACTCTAATCTGCTTTTAAACCCTGCTCAAATCTCTTCGTGATATATCTACATAAAACTGTCCCAAAGAAGGATCTGTGTGCTGGCAGCTAGTGATTGTTCTTTAACTTCTGGATTAATGATAAACTATGTCATGTCCAAAGCTTGAAAAGCTTTCCCATGTGGGCTTGTGGGGTGTCTACCATTCTTAAAGCCCCTCTCTATTCCCCCTGCTAAATCTTAGATGCAGTTTTAAGCTCTTTGGGACAAGAACTTTAAATCAGCCAGTAACACATGGGATTCTGATCCATAACCACAATGAATAATAAGAATGGCAATCAGGATCATTTAACATGACATTGGCAGTGCATCTTATCTTCGAAATCCAAGGATATGGCAGGTACCACAAAGAATTTACAACGGCTCTGAAGACAAAGATTTTATGTTCTAATAGCTGCAGTACAGCTTTCATTCAAATGGAAAGGACTTTTGGTTCTGTAGAGTGACAGCCCTCCAGCTCCTTCCTGGCACACCTCAGGCAGGCACAAAAAGCCTTCCAGTTTAACCTGTACAGCCCCTTAACTATTCACAAGGAAATACTAGAAAAAGCAAATTCAGCTATAATGCCAGCCACTCATGCAGTGCTTTCAGAGGGATCTGCAAGAGTATTTTCAGAGGTCCAGAGGCTGGCAATGGTTCAAGCACTGATGTGGTGCCTTTACTGTCTGCAGCCAAACCTGAGAAAACAGAATGATGACTTTGCACTTTGAAATGACCTATTTCACTTCAGTTTGTGACAGAATTCGACAGACTGGGAACTGGCTTTCAGCTTATCTGGCCTGGCAGTTACTTTTCAGGACAGTGACACAATGATTCCTTTATACCTCCAAAAAGGCCATTGCTGCTTCATCTTCTTGCAGTAAATCTCCATATAAAGCTGCCCACTGCAGAACCAGTCGAATGACTCGCCTTTTGTTGTTGAGGGCATAATCCAGTTTCTCCTGCTCTGTACCCTGAGAAGGCTGGGCATGATAGGTGCCACAGTGTCAAGGAAAACATTCAGTGATTGAAAGTGACAGCACAGTACGAGTTCACGAATAACTGACTTCCAACAAACCACTTCCAGGGTGCTCAAACAGAACTTTCCAATAGACACTTCTAAATTCTGATATTCACCAGCGTAATGATTTGCAAACTTTTCATGTTCATACTAAAAAGTAAAAAGACAGTGAATTTTCTGAAGGGTACAGGAATGATCACAGTTCCACCACAGAGATGACACTTGGGACAACAAAGAGATTAACCATGGAGACTGAAGAAGGATATTTCTCCTTGTTCCTCTTTGGAAACAGTTGAAGAAAAAGAAAAATGTCACTTTGTGTTTAACAATGCAAATGTTCCATTTGTGAGGAAGACTACCAGAATGAACCACCAGTGTTATTCCTTTTGTTTTCACAAGTTATTGTAACTCAAGATGAACCTCAGTCCCATAATGGGAGGGGGATTTTGAAGCTTACAGCCTAAACTGACTATAGAAAAACAGGGTAAAATAATAAATTTTGTAGTAGCTTCATTGTCATGACGAAATCAGACATTTTAACTATGTCAAATAAAGTGTATTTAGGACACAATACTTTGTGAAAGTTATTTTGTGATGGAAAAGAAGGTCATTTCATTGACTTTTTTAAAGACAAAATGTCAACATTACAAAAACAGACAAATACTTAAAAGGTCAAAAGCAATACTTAGTGAAAGGAAAAAAACAAGAAAAAAAAGTAAAGGCACAATGGGTAATAAATTGAGATAATTTGAGCCTTTAAACTGTGTGAAAATGAAGTATCCCCAGAAGAAACAGGATATGACAATTTGTGGGTCTACTTCTCACTGAAAAAAGGTTAACAACATATATTTAAACTGTTCCAAATAAACTGACAGCTGAATGGGAAGTAAGCACAGAATGAGTGCAGCTACATCTCCAACTTTGCTTCCCAGTTACCAGAATTCTGACTCTGGATTGTCATGAGTAATGCTATTCCCAATCACATAGTCATACATAACATTCAAATACTGACACTCTCACAGCCAAGTCCAGCATCCTTGCATCCTTTCAAGATGCATTTTCAGTTGCTCTAACAAAGTATTTTAAAATATTAATTAGAAAATAAAAATATTAATGAGGAATACAAATTATATATTTGTTCTAAGCTTCTCATTTAGAAGAATTTCTCTAACAATACTATTAATAAAATGCAATTGAGAAAAGTCCCTATTAAATCACACTCCAAAATGATCCTGCTGCCCAAAGCCCCCGCAGAGATTTGGGTTACCAGGGTTACTGGGGCACTCATTTGACTGACACACTTCTGGAAATCTGCCTTTTAATTTCATTTGGAAAGGTTTAAAATGAGTAGAGAACTGAACACGACAGTACAATTAAGGCAGAAACTAAGTCAGAAGGTCATAAGAAGTAAATAATTCATTGTAAGTTATGTGCTCTAATGTCTTGGGGAGCAAGTTTAATATTCTACTGAGTAATTTTTCTCATGCCATATTTACCTTTCAAACACTACAATTATTTAATGTATTTTTACTTTCTTATTAACTGACTCACCACAGGCACTGGTAATTTTTCTGTATTCTTATTCTTCATTTATATTGATTTCTCTTTTATTAACATTATCACACGGAAAGTCAATGAAGGGTTCTCACATTTTTATGTCATCTTCAGGATGTAGCTTCACTACAGACTGCAATCAGACTATTGACATACACTTGCAACAAGTGTCAGATAATTGCAAAATATTTATCAACACCAATATGGTTAGAGCTCAATATATACATATATTTCTAATTTTCTCTAGCATATGCTAAGAAATGGAACCAATTCTGAAGTCTGTTCATCCTTGCACTCCACTATATCAGGAGCTGTGCAAGATCATTGCTACAATAGAATGCAAACATTTTGGTGGCACAATGGTAAAGGAGGTTAGCAAAACACTCATGGGGAAACGTGCTGAAGAACCATCATCTGCAGAGAGCAAGAGAGGAATTTATACTTTTAAGTATTTAGACAGTGGTCCTTTAAAGATGAACCCCTGCACCCATGCTCACACACTTGCACTAATCCAGGTGTACTTTTGGAGCTGCTGCTCTATTTCAGGTTTTCTTTTGGGTCTTGTCCTGCCTCCCTCTGATGAGCTGTTGCTCTGAGAATTTGTCCATTTCCATTCTGTGAAGAAGAGGGAAGGAAGCAGAGGTCTTGGTCCAACACACAGGACTTATATCCTGATCCAGGACAGGGGAGCATACCCTTTGCTACCCTACAAAACACAAGTCTGTGATTTTTTTAATATTGCAGGATCTATATACTTTAATGACTGAAAAAGTCTTGGTGTGCTAAAGGACAGCAGAGCATAACCGTGGAATCCGCAGCAAGCAATAATGTTATTTAGACAAAATGGTGCACCTGTCCATTCCTTTCAGGATTAAAATAACTTGCAAGTGACTGCTGTAAAAGAAGTGAAAACCCAAATAATTTATACCCTGTACTATGCCTGAAAGCACTTCAGTGGTCTAGTTCTACTCACATTTGCATGGTGCCAGCTAAAACAGTATCCTAAGTGGGTGTAGGAAAATAGACTTGTTTTGATTCGAAATTGGGAGCTGAAGCAAAAAGTCACCAACTGAATCACCTTTCTTCTTTTCCTTTTTCTGTTTTAATTTCCTCATTGAGCATAACTAATCTCTCCTTAGTCTCACAGCACTGGCGAGCACTTTTGTAGAGTGATTTTGCTCCAAAAAGATGAGCTTTGTTAGGAACCTTTCAACTCTAACAATAAATTTCAATGGTACAATCAACAAAGCACAGTTAGCTTTTCCATATTCAGAATGGACCAAATAAATAATAATTCAGCTCCAGGAAAAGCTAACACTAAAGCAGTAGGATACCAGTTACTTCTAGCTCCTCTCTGAAAAGAATTAGCATGATGCTTGCCATGACCCACTTAAGACCATGGTCTTAGCATCCTCTCCAGAACAGATTTCATCACAAGTGAATATTTATCCTTGAGTGTGATTATCCTTAACATTGATTATCAGAAAAGCTTTTCCCCTATAAACAATGAGGTACATTTTGCTTATGGGTCTGATTTTCCCAGTTATCGGATAGAAGTATTCAATTATAACTGAGGATAGAGAAGCCTGAATCTCAAATGGGCTGACTGAATAATACGAGCTAAATAAATCAGGACAAAATCCCCCAAACATTAAAAGTGCTGCCCTTTCTTCCCTTCTCAGTGCTGTCAGCAACAGCATTTCATAATACTTTTGATATCCAAAACAACGTGATTTTGGAAAATGTGTTTGTTTCAGGTGTGTGAACAATCTTCTACAGACCAGTTTCATGGGTCCAAAGGTTCTCAAAACAATTACTCTCCTCGCTAGGAGTAACACAAATGGATTCTCAAGCTTGCCACACAAGGACACGATGCTCTATTTTGTTGTTTCAGGAGGTGAGCTTTCCCAGATGTCACTCGCCCCACTGAGCTTGAAGGAAAGCACTTTCACACCATTGCAATTCTAAACAAATAAATAGGGAGCTGAAGTTATTATACCCCTGTCAGAATTCTATAAAACAGAAAACATTATATGTTTATTTAATGTTCCCAGTCACTTGGCAGCTTCAAGTCACTGTGCAGAAGGAAAACTCTCAGTGTCCAACATCTCCCCAAACTAAATAACCTGCCAGTAATTGACAGATGGACATTTCACAGACTCCTGCACAACATGCAGAGAGTACAAGAATCACCCCCAGCTCTCAATGCTCTCCACTATTAAGATTTCATCTCCGTATTCATATTCAATTGAAGTTTCTTGCCGTTTGTTAGCATTTGCTATAGGCTATTATTACAGATTATTACTATTTTTTCATAACTATTAAGACAGTGCCTAGGAACCACTCACCCATTAGTCTGCAAGTTCAGACAGCCTCTTGCTTGAGGCAGTTTGCAGCCTGCAATCTATAAAGTGGACCACTGAAATCACCAAGACATTGAAATCACCAAGACATAACTATCCCAGTTAAAATGCAGATGCTGTAGTTCAGCAAAACCCAAGAAGGACAGGAAGGATACAGGAAGGGTAACCCAAACTTTTACATAGTTCTACTTATCTGGTGGAGGGACAGTACATCTGTTTCTCTTGTAATCAGCACAGGAAAGGTACAGTTTTCATGGTCTGTACTGTGTCTCATCATGGGTTGTACATTATCCATTTCAGAGCTGCTGAGCTATGGACAGCTGCTAGTCAGACACTAAGAATCTACTCAAAGGCACAGTCTCCATGGAATGTGATGTACTTCCTGAGAGGGAAGCTTCACTTTCACCACTGATAGGTACAGTGGCTAAAGAGACTTAACTTTTCTCTTACAAAAGGATATTGTGCCATCAAGGCTGGGCAGAGCTGACTATTTGGCATAAAAACACAGTGCATCATAATAAAATCATTTAAAACAGAATCTGTGAAAAGAAAAGAAAGAAAGCAGTCAATTAAGCCTCTGCAAACAACTTGGGGATTTCAAGGATGAGTTTTCTTTCACCTGAAACATGTTATTAGCCCTCTGCAGATAATAATGTGGTCTTTTTGCACTTTCTTTGTAGGTATTAGGTACAAAAATGGGTAATGAGCAGATATGAGCTAAAATATTAAGCTTTTAGTCTTGTCTGCATGAATTTTATGGCACTTATGTTAACAGGCATTTGCCAGTGTCAAAGAGAAATCTGGCACAGCAAAAAACCCCACATCTGTGCTAAAGTGAAATATTTGGATATACTTCTCTACAAGTGTAGAGTTCTAAACAAGGAAGAATTTGGCCTTTCACACCTGGGTACCTAAAAAAGTGCTGTAACACTTGGCTTTAGGAGTTACAATACCAGGCAGCACATTTAGTATATCCTACACAGGAGAAGGCAAATAATTTCATTCTTTTCTGATTCCCTAGCAGTGAGTAGAATGCCTAAAAGAGGTAAATGGACAGTCAGATTTCTGGATTTATTTTGATTCAAAAGTATCACAGCTGCTACATTTACATTAAAATGTATATAAACAATATGACTGACATTTTCTCTGGCAAAACCCAGCAAGCTATTTTTTCTGCTAAAATGACCTGTGGTAGTGCTGGTGTAACTCCCAGTTTGCCTTATCTTTGTATTTGTGACAACGAGCAGGATTTATAAAGCCTGGCTGCAGAGGCCAGAATGAGTTTGGCAGGCTTATATGGAATCACTGAGAAACAGTGAACACAATACCCCAGGGTATAATTGCTACAGTGCAACTTTTGAGATAACAGAAACATTTACAAACATTGTAAGGGATGGCAGAAAAAACACAAAGATAACTGTGCAATGTAATATTACATCATTGCTTCCACTTGTATATTCCTATATGAAAGTATCTGTTGACAAAACTCAACTCTGGAAGAGCAGCACTTTTCTTTAATACAATACCCAGAGCAAACTGGTTTTTTAAATACTCTTAAATTAAAGGAATGCATAAACAAAAAATTCAGTTTTCCAGCATTTTGTGATCCTACATCCTGAAAATAACTTTATGAATCATGACACATTATATTGTATTGGCATATAGGTACGATCTTGTTACTAGATATTTTGGCAAAAAGGTTTAAAATATTTAAAAAGGAATTTGTTTTTGAAAAATATAAAATACATGCATACTGCAAATGGCAAACTTGTGATTATATGGCTGCAAGTCTGAAGAACAATATTCTGCTTGCAATCCTAGTAAACAGGTATCTATGAAAAGGATCCCTTTTTTTGTCTTTAAAGTAGTGTAAACATACACTTTAAAAGGATTTCTGTAATTTTTCAATTATCCCACCATTTATGGACCACTATAGAGGTTTCTCCAAAACTTTGAGATCAATAACAGATTAACTGGATTTAAGAACACCTTTGAATATATACTTAGCAGACATCGGCAGCACAAAAAACTTGCAAAAGCAATGTTACGTAATTTAAAAGTCTATGCATTACTTTATCAGAATTACAAGGATTTTTTTTTGTGTTTGACTCTTCGAAAATTAAAATACTTACTAAAATGTAAGTCTGCAAATACCTACATCCCTAGATGTAAATTCTCTGTTCTCTTTACATTAATGAAAAGCAGCCTATGAAGTGCAGATGCAGCAACCTGCATTCTTGGGACTCGGCCCATGCTGTGCTGAGTTCTCTTTTGAGTAACAATTCTTTTTTCCCTGCATATGGCAAAGTATCACAAACACAAAATTTGAATTGTGATACTTTAAATGTGATGTGAAGATTTGAGAATACTTACACTAGCACAATGTAATGTCTGGAGGTATCAAGCTCAGTACTAAAAGCGACCTCCAGAACAAGAAGTACCATTACAAAAGCAGTGCCCTATCCAGGCCTTATAGTTGTGCCAAATAAAGTCCTAACTGGTGGTCTGGCACCTTGGAGGATTTTCCTGTTTGCTATGACCTGAAAGTACAAATACAATAGAGGAGGCTTGGAGGAGTGGATTGCTGTTTTTAATTCTGGATTTCCTTAATTCTCTTGGGGTTGTTTCAGAGCAGTAGATAGTTCTTGTTCTGGGAAAAACCACCACTAGGTGCTTTTCAAAGCAATACATTGCAGTGCTCCCCCAGCAAGTCCACCTTATGGGATAATAACAACACAGCTGTTGCCATGCAGATACCTGTTGCTTCATTTAAAGTTGCTTCAAGGCGCATAGTTTCTAGAAAGTGCTCTAAAATTTTCTCTGGGGTTCCTGACATCACAATATACCTGAGGGAGGGAAAGGAGCAGTTAGCATCTCTAAACCAAAAGAGCTAATCAAGAAATAACTGTGTACCACCAAGAAGAGCAGGACTGCTGTGCTGCTGTGTGCCAGAGTACAAATACCTGCTCTGACCAGAATCTCTGTGTGCTTAGGACAAAACCACTCACAATCTTTTCTGGCTTCCTGCTGCAGGAGCAGCAACATTCTCCACCCTGCCCAGGGATGAGAGACAGCCCCCTCCTCAACGATCACTTCAGTATAACACCACCACAGTTACACCACAGTCTGCAGAGTTGTGATGGTCCAAACTCAGAGAAGTACAAGCAGAAATGCTCCTCCACTGAGAATAAATATCTCAGTAACAACAGCAACTGGCAGTCATTAAAGGGTCTTAACAGGTTTACTATGAGCCTGAAGTACTGGTGTGTATCAGTGTCAGAGCAAGGAAACAACTTCCTTCAGCATCACTGACAGAGCTGGTCTGAGAAGGTGGGGGCAGATAATGAAGCAGCACACTGTACCTTCAGATTTGTGCAACACCTTGCATAGCTGAAGTGAGTGTTTCAAGTTGATAAACTGAGGATTGTACCGTTTCCAGGAGTTAATTTAGTGAGGTGAGAGAACTAGTGCAACAGCCAGGATTTTCTGCTTCATGCAAAAACACTGGCAAGATTTTAAGTACCAGCAAAATATCATATGATATTGGAAAACTTATCCTGTCATCTTTTTTTTCTCTTTTCTCCAGATCATATTTTTTTATATTTCCCTCCATTCTTTCAATCTTTCATCTTTTTTTCTTTTTTTTTTTTTCTTTCTTTTTTTTTGGAATTCAACTGATAAAGTATGAAACTTAAAAAAAATAAAAGAAAAAAAAAGAAAGAAAAAAACCCTGAGAAGTGAAGATACTCTGCTCCTGCTGAGAAATAAGTGGTGGAGCTGAGCTCCTGGGAGCTCCTCCTCACTTTGAGCACTGACCGTCACAGTTCTTTTACCTGCCAACCCCTTTGGAAGAACTGTATTGATGTCCCAAGAACACAAACACTTGTTAAGCCAGTGCACATTCTCACAGAGATACTAACCAAGTATCTAAGTGAGTGAAGCAGAGAAATCACAGGTTGCTGTACTCTGAATATGAAAGTGAAAATGAACAGTGAAGTGACTTGCAGGGCTGCTGAATTCATCCTGCACGAGTGTGATCACCCATAAAGAGTCAGATCCTGCCAGTGATAACTTCAGAGCCAGTCCTCCAGAGCGAAACTGTCACTGTTTGAAAGCTCAGCTCGGGGAGCTGCACAGGAGCTCTGTCTCCTCCCTACAGGAGGCAGCAGAATCCAAACTGTACGAGAGAGGATCTCGTCCCAAAGTGAAGTTTTCCCCAAGGCCAAGATGAGAAAATTAGTTTCTTCCTGAAAAGAGGTGCCTGTTAAGCTGCTCTTTTGGGCAGTCATTTTCAAAAGTACTGAACACCCAACCAACACATTCCAGTAACACATTCTGGAAGTCAAGAAACATTGGTCATTTTGGTTTGGACTCTCAAACATAAATGAAGCCACTTGCTCTGTTTACTAAAGAAAGAAATGTTGTCCGCAAACCCAGTGAACTCACTTTGAAGTTTTAAACATGAAGACACTGCCAACGCAGTATTTACAAATACTGGTGAAAAGCAGGTGAACCTTCAAGGTAACTTCCTCACTTGGGTAACTTATGTCTATTTGCCATTGTTATCAGCAGAAGCTTCCTTGTTGGCACATTTATAGTACCCAAAACCTGACCAAATGAGTAAAACATTTACAGAAATGAAATTGTGAGCTTTACCCAAAAATATTCCTGGAATGTAAGACCTAAAAGACAGCCTAACTTAACCTTTTATCATAAATATCTCTGGCTATTTTATCTAATTCTGAAAAAGAAAATGTTAAATGCTGGAGCAAAGAGTTTGCAAGGAAGGCAGTGTTTCAAAATGTTCAAATGAAAGTTTCACTTTTGGAAGCATGAAGAATGTTTCAGACCCAAGAAAACTGATTTAAGTCTATGACCAAGTTGCTGTGCATTGCAGTTGCTGATGCAAATCCACTGGCTACAGTGAAGTTCCCCTCATTCAGACAAAGAAAAACTTGTTTAAGAGTACACGTTTATCTGGTAGCACAGATGGTTTTTCTAGATGTTTTAACAGATCAAGTGATGAAATAGAAGTTTCTGAAAAATGTGAAATGTGTATATAAAATGCAAGGAATGGTTTATTCAACCTTCACAGATCTTTATAAATCTTTGCATTCAGTTATGCAGATAAAATAAGTATATGAAATCCCAGATGAGATAAAAACTGTACCAAAATATTGCACAATAAATGGGCTCTTTTTTGAGAGAAACGGAGGTTCAGAGTAAAGGATTCAAAACTTGCTGAAATTGATTGAATGCTTCTGAAGAAAATTGTGCATCCATTTGCAAACAACACATTTACAAACCTTTAGGGGTTTTACCAACATTTGGAATGATAATAGCCTCACTCTACTCTTATCACAGTAGTATCCAAACAGAATTGCACTTCTCCCCTTTCAGTAAGAAAGGAAAACATAGTTAATATAGTTATTACAGTGCTAAACTATTCTGTAAGATAAGCTCTGCAACTTTCATTGCATGCGATCTTTGTTTTGTATATAAATTGTGCATAGCTAACTCTTACTAGTGTCTAGAGCTCAAAATACAAAATAAAAATATCTGTACTTCACAATAACTAATGTCTTTTCCTCACATCTTTTACACAGTAACTCAGATTAATAGGGTTTCATCAATCTCCATGCTTAGTCTATTTGGAAGATATTATTTGAGGTAAGTATTTACACTGAGATCTTTAGGGAATTATTGTGTAAAGACATAGAGCTGGTGTGTTGCTAGAAATGGATATATTATTGAGTATGGGGCATGTGCTGATGACTAAAAAAAGAAACCTTTATATGCACTGCAGTCTTCCACCGAAAGGGAATGTGCTATTGTTTGGATAATAGTACCATTTAGAAAGGTTAATAATTGTCTGACATTTGCACTGCTGAATGAAAACATACTTGTGCTGCGGCTGTGAATTTCCTTGATTAGAAATTCTGTTTCCTGCTGGGATCTTCTCCAACACCAAGACATCTTGGTCATGTTCTTTGAGTCTTACTGTATTTGCTTCCACATCCTGCAAGACAAGTTACTTTTAATAAATGTGACTGCACCTCATTAGGCTGATTAGTTACTCTAACAAACTGCATGACTTTCAAACACAAAAGACTGGTGTTGGTTCTTTCCCCCTGTATTTATCTGTCTTTATTCTGTTTTCCTCACAAGCAGAATGAAGAAGGAAGCACTGGCACAGAGGCAAGAAGCAGAGAATTGTGGGAGAGACTAGAGCAAGAGCTGTGTTAAAAATCTCCATTTTATGGAGATGTCAAATTGCAAAAGAATTTGCTGAAAAACAGTCTCTCCACAACTTACCATATGTAATGTAATCTCAATCCCCACTTAGATACAAACACTATTTTCTACAATCTGACTTTTCTCTAAAATAAAAAAAAAATAGCATTTAAGAATAGGAAGTCTTAGCTCAGTAAACTGATTTTCTACTACCAGCTCACTCAGAGTAGAAAAAGAAAAAAAATAAGCATAATGGGCATTTAAAAAACACAGGTAAGAATTAGTAAGACCATGGACCTGGATCTTCTTTGAAGCATAGACCAAAGCTTAATCAGCTGTGAGTCTCCACAGCCAACCCAACCTTACTGACAAAATGATGCTCATTTCCTTTTGTACAGTAACCATAAGTAATTTTTCTAGTGGAGTCCCCTTTCTGGACTGGTTTTATTGCTGCAATACTGGGCATATATAGGTTCAAATACAAGATGATACTAGTTTTGACTTCCTCTACTATGAATGACCACAAAATAGCCTGAATTTACAGAATTACAGCTGGACTTTGGAACACATTTACCCCAAAGTGAATAAGTGCAAAATTAATCTGGGATTATCTTTCTAGAGTTCTCTGATAAAGACACCTGTAACTCACTCCATTTGCCACTTCATTCTGCCTTGAAACTCTTGAATTCAGTGTTCCTGACACTGACCTATGCAGGAGAAGGGGTGATCTTGTTTTTTTCAATAATTAGACAGAGTATCCCCAAGAAATCCTGGGCAGCATAAGGAAAAACTGAGCAGGGCAAATGCTAGATTACAGAATGTGAGAGACAAAAGATTCCATCTCGTCACATTTCCATGTCTGAGCTGGGAACTGGGAGAGGAAAGGTGATGAACATATTCTTTACCTGACCTTCTAGACTGTTCTCTGTTCCAAAATAAGGCATACCACAAACAAGGTCATGAATATCAATATATTCATAGAAATTATAGCCTCAAGAAAACCTTGCAAGTTCTGGTATCACACTGTGAGGGCAGCCCTTCCCACTCTTACCCTAAGGATCCTGTTGAAGTCCTCCTTGTCTACTCTCAAGAAGTGGCAGTTGTCCTCCCGCAGAACAATGGATGCTGCTCTGGGAGCATCATTCACAAGTGCTAACTTGCCAAAATCATCTCCTTCGTGCAGAGTACACACCACACCCTGAACAGAGCAAAACATTTACATGCAGAAACCCATCATTACTCTGGATTCTATTGAAAGTCCTCGTACAAACACTGGACTTCACAATCAAATACCAAAACAAATCTATTTGGCAGGAAATCAACAGCCAAAATAATGACTAGGAAACAATACTTGATAGCTGGTTATTACTATTGCTAAAGAGAGGCAAGAACAGAAAAGAATCAGCTTGTTCTCTGAAATTACATTCAGCTTGAAGAACTCTTCTCATCCTGCTGAAGACAGAAAGTGGTTGACTGTCTTGTTTATTTTTAGAGGCCCTAAAAATAAAATTGAGTTTGCAGAAATAACATAGAACAACACATCTCCAGCTGTTGTACATGAGCAGTGCTCCCTTTCCTCCAGTTTACAGTAACAGAGGATCTGGCCCACCCAGTGATGTAAAAAACATGGCTAAATATGTGTTACTTAGAACAGACTTAGCACCAGGCCCCTGTGCTAGATTTTGGTAAAATGCCTTGTTTTCAAATGGAGGATTCTCAGTCACTGAATGAGAAATCAATGGAGAAGTAGGGTTTTTAAAGACTTAAGGGATTCCTGTGTACCAAGATCTACTTTTTTGCCTTGAAAAATCTCTCTCAAAACCAGGAAATTTAATAAAGATGCTTTTTGATCTACGGCTTAACTAAAATGAAGAGCTGGCATGAATTTAGAAGAGGTTCATCCAACCTGAGAACCACCAGTCACAAAGTAGTACTTTTGTCAGACATGCATGAGAACAGTTAAATCATCCAACATGACAACATGGTGGTAAAGGGACAGGGCAAAACCCCCATGAGACAGAAGTCTGGCAATTCACCAAATTCCAGCAAATTACTCTGTCCTAAAGATACTGATGTAACTCTGATGGATTATATTCAGAAACTGTGTAATATATCCCAAAATTACAGAGCAGTCTACTGGAAGTATAATCAGTGAAACCACTGGATCTTTTCTTAATAAAATTACATCCTATTTGTTTTGTCAGACAAAGCAATTTTGCTCTAAACTAAACTGTATTCCTTCAAAGTTTACTCTAACAATTTCAATAATAACAATCATATAAAATAGCTTCTGAAGAAAGTACCTTGCCATAAATGACTACGTTTACTGATCCCTTTAGGATAATGTACCAAGAAGTACCTTCTTCTCCCTGATTAAATACTACAAGAGAGAAAAAAGATTTTATGGTTAGAATATAGTTATTCAAAATATAAATCGGCCAGATTCTGCACCCAATAAAATTCAAGGTAACTCTACAGTCATATAAATGTCTAACTTATAAAAGGGTATACTATGATTTTAAAAGCAATTGCCTTCAAAATTCAGGAAAATAATTCTTACCCATATAGTAGTTATTTTATTACACTGATGTGAAAGTTGTTTTTCTTTTCTATGACAGTTCCAACAGCTACTCTATTAATACATGTCAGGTTATCAGTTACTAACAGGCACACAGACTGGATCCCACCAGTAGCACCATGTTCTAACCTAGCTCTCTAGTGACTGTGAGTTTAATATTCATTTGCTGAAACTTCTCAGTATTAACATGTCTGACTAATCTATCATTTTTAAACCCTTATTTTGTGCAGGAAGATTTTTTTTTAGTACAGCATTATATTAAAAAGCATTTTAAATAGAGGTTGGTAGAACCAAAAACTCTAGACAAAAACACACCCAAATTGTAGGTGATACATACACTCAGCCAAGGATACAGAATTAATTTTGGTACTGTCCCTGCATTTGGCAACAGATTAAGTTAACACTTATTACCCTAGGTTTTAAACACTAAGTAGCAATCAAGTTTGAAGAATGCATCCAAGTTTTGCTCTTGTCATTTAAACATAAGGAATTTAAATGTTCATGGCACAGGTGAGAAGGAGATCTGACAGGAATACATTTACTTACAGACTGTTCCTGCTTTGGGATGTGACTCAAAAATGAGGACACCTGCTAATTCTCGTTTTACCTTAAAATAGAGAGAGAAATTATAGTTATTACATGTATCTCATTCTTCCTGGTGCTGAGGTCACATAATATAGCCCCTTTGTACTTTCCTGCCCTCTGCATCATTGATCAGTCATTGATCTGCTTCACTTGATCTCCTAATTCCTATTGATTGGCTTTACAGAGCTACATTTCCTGGCTCCAAATGGCTCAGACAGGAGCATCTTTAAGATACGAGTCTCCACATTTTTCTTTGCACAGACACATGCGAAAGGATCATCAGCAATTAACAAGACAGTAAGTTTCAAATGGTAATAGTTAATCTGTTACAAAAGATAGCCAGAGATTGTCAGTTGCTCCATGGAAGTGTTCCTGTTCTTTCCTGAGGAATCAGTACCTTCCCCTTACTGACATAAGTCTGCCTGCTTCTGCTGTGTCAGGCTGTGAGGCACAGCCATCTGGACCTGCTGAGTCCCCTCTCTGCCTGAGGGCTTCCCAGGCAAAGCATCCAGCTCACTGCCTCTTCCAGGAACTGGAGAACTGACGCTGCCCTTGGTGTCAGCCAGCTCCTCACTGGGTTTGTTTGCCCTTGGTGTGATCAGCTCTGACTGACAGGGCAGCTGTCTCTTGTGAGACACTGCTCACAACTGCTTTGTGTCACCATGAACACTGTGTTACTGCCACAAAACAGCATCAGCACCAGGAATCTCATATGATCCTGAGTGCTTCTGTGTGCTTTATGTCTCTTCATACAGACACAAGTCTCCAAGGACTTGGAGACCAATTTCCAAGCAACAGGATTCATGTATTCAGAGAATGTCAGCTGGTGACCAGCCATTTCTCAGAGGTACTACCGTGTAACTTAACCATGCCAAATACAGATCAAAAGCTGGCTTCAACATGTATTTACCAGTAGTATTTTCACACCATTGTCTCAGTTGTCTAAAAAAAAAATTAGGCCATGAAGAAAGACTTGGGAAGTAACTCTCAAATTTCTGAACATAATCCAGATGAGAATCTTATGGCTGCATCTCCTAAAATGGGTGAAAAAATCTGGGCACTGATTTTCTTAAAGGCACCCATCCAACCTTGGTGCACAGGCACCAAGTACAAACACACCACATCAGTCATCTCTCCTAAAACTCTTTCCTGACAATCAGGGGAAAGCACTCCCTGTTTGCAGCCTGGAGAAAAGGAGAGATAAACAGAGGTGTTTGGACAGGTTTTTTTAAGCACACTGACCAGGGAACGAACACACAGGCCTGTGACTTCTATAACACTTAGCTCACCAAACTCCTTTATAACTTCTGCTCGAAAGCAATGACACTTTGGTAAGGACAGGAAATACAACCCCATTAGCACTGCTCTGTACATAGCACAGAGCATTCCTATCCATTTATGTCCTCAGATGTCCTCTCAGTTGATTCAGTCATTGGCCTTTGCAGTGAATGAATCCACTTGATGAAGCCCAAAGTTTGACTTGTTTTTAACACTATTATATAACTGTTTTTCATTTGTACATTAACTTCACAGACTTCTCTAGCAGGGATTAGTTCACCACCCTGCGACTTGAGTTTTATCGATTTTACTTTCTGCTGCTTGTGGCATACCTAGAAAAATTACTTTAGGAATTATGCCTCACTTAAATTAAACATTCCATTTCCTTTCAAGTTGACTGGCCGTTAATCTTCTGGTTCACAAAAGCAGTGCTGTCTGTTGCTCCTCTGAAGATTTCCTCTAAGCTAGTCATGTATTCCATCTTTTGCCTTAGTTCATGATGCACGTAATAAGCTGGCATTTCCAGATTCTAACTAAAAACATGGAATCATCTGTACTTCAAAATGCAAAGTATACTTTGCAGTTTGTATCATTTGCCATACTTGTTCCATATGCTACTTGCTGTGGATTCTGACCTCAAGTCTGATTTTTTTCTCAGCTGAAAATATTTTGTGTTCCAAATTTTTTTTTCTGGGTTATGTCTGCAGTATCAGTAATTTTCTTCACTCTCTCTCAAAATTTGTCTGTCTTAGGTAGGTTATTTTGTTTAACTTTTAAAGGGTCATTTCTGGACCTTACAGTAGTCTTTCTTTAAATACCTTTTTCTCCACATTCCAGGGATTTTTAAGCATTTTGGATATCTGTTCCCATGTTGAGGAATACATCTGTTCAGGCAGCTCCGCAGGTACCTTGGTTTGCAAGCTGCAGTTTGTCTGCAGACTGAGCTCTCTGTGGGAGCCCAGAGAGATGAGAAGCTATGGACCACCAACCCTTTTCATAGCAAATGGCACAAGTGGCACCAGCCAGGAGAATGGACACTGGGAGACACAGCAGGAGCAGAGGACATGGGAAGAAGAGCAACACTTGTGCTTGCTTGGACGGTGAGGGGATAAAAGCCCAGGGGGTCCTTTACTGAGGGTCCCTCCTTGGGGGCACCAGCTCGAACTGTTTCTGTGTTACTACACTGTGAATAAATTGGGTGGAAGCAGTGAGGAAACCTGGTCTGGTTGTGTTAGTGGGGGATGTGCAGGAGTCCAGCAGGACCTGCCAAGGCCACTGGAGCTGCCCGCCGTGAAGGGGCTCCAGCCCCAGCAGTGACAGTCTCTGGTGTCGGGAGTGTGACTGCCAGAGTATCACTAACACTCAAATTGGGGAGTTTCCTTAACTCCAGTGTAATTCAGATCCCAACTCCATATGCCTATTTTTTTGAAAAACATTGTTCAGGTTTTCATATGTTTGCATGGAGTACTATCTTTCTGTAATGCAGCTTCATAATTAACTGCATCTGTCCAAGTTAACTGAGAATGACTGGAAATAACAAGAGATTCCAAAGAAGGCATTGTCAAATATGGATCTACTTTCTGACTGGTTTCCTTTCCCTGAAAGCACCCACATCTTATTGCTGCCAAGTAAAGTGCTATTTAGCTTGTTTCAGTTGTCTACACAGTTTATCAATGAGACTTTAAACAGATGCATTCTCCTGTCCATTCCATTTATCCTTGGTTCTCTGAGCTGTCTGAAGAGCTTTCATTCACTCCATGACCAAACTCCAACCAGCAAGCACTGCACAGTGCACCTTTCTGCACAGAGTAATTCCTCCTCCCAACTGGTTCACGCCAAAAAATCAATTCTGCAAAATTCAGTAGTACCAGCACCTTCATTTACACTTGGATAAGGACCCAGACAGCAGCACCTGTGCTAAGTGAGGGAGACAGGGACTGTGCAGAAATACCTGAAGAGAATTATATCTGATATCTAGCAGACAACTTACTCCTGCACAGTGCTTGAGTGATTCTCACAGATGGAATAAATTATATGCATGGAAAGTATAAATGAAAATGGTTACAGGCTCTCCAACTTTTATAAAGCACCAGTAAGTGCTTTTACCAGAAGTAAAAATTGAGCCTCCCTTTTGGTGATGAGTTGTAATTTTTAAAATTACTTACTGTGGTAGAAAGATGAGATAAGGCCTTAATGTGGAGAAGTTCTTCATATATAAATTCTAAGTCATCTACAGTTCTCTGGCCAGGGCTATAGAGAGAAGATAAAAGGGATAACTAAATGCAATAAACGCTCCAAATAAATACTTCAGAGAAGGACAGAACAACACAAAATGCTGCTGTACTGTCTAGTGAAGGGTACATCCTCACTGCACAGGGACTGAATGATGTTTCTGGCTGGAGGGACTGAAACACACAAAGGATGGAAGCTCTGTGAATGCTACCTGAATGACACTGAGCAGCAGCCATGGCAACGACCTCAGAGAGATCCTGATTAGGCAGCTTTTCCGATTAAATCAAGTGTTCTATATATGTATAAAATGGTCACATGAATCAGAAATGGCACATAAAGATTTTTTCCTTTCAAAAAAGGGTGGGGAATGTGCTATTTTTCACATGCAGCACTAATTAGTTGTAGCAAACAGACAGCAGTAGTGGTTTGTAAAGGAGTATGTGAATTTCTGCTGAACAAATTGGAGATGCAGCAGTGCATCTTGGAGGACAGTGAAAGACTGCTCTACAGTTGATGCTGAGCGCTGCTGTTTAGCCACAAAGGTAAATAAGAACCACTCCGTAGTTTAAATTTCTCTCACTGAAAAATACAAGAATCTGCCATTACCAAAAAGCATGCTTTGATGAAGGAATAATTATACTCTAGCACAAGGAGTAAGGAGGCTAGCACTGTGGCTGAAATAATTGCATTTCTGTAGCCTACACAAAATTTTCTGATTGCTAAAGAAGGACACAAAAACTGTGGGGACTGCAGTGTGTCAGAGATGCTTTGGAGGATCTAATAAACAATACAGGAGGAGTTTTAGGAACTTGTGAGCAACTCCCAATCTTTTTCCCCACTCACAAAATTCTCTTCAGTTACAGTATCTAATACAACATTGTTTTCTAAAAGGATAAATTCATGTCATATAATTCCAGAGAGCACACTGGAGTGACATACAGACACACACAGGAAAAAAAATTCCTTTAAAGCATTATTCCAAGCTACTTTTATAGGACTAAGTCCTTCTAAACAATATGGTTTAGATTTGTGAAAAGCAGATTACAAGTAATTAATTCAGTGGGCCAAGAACAGAAGAAAAGAACAAAGACATAAGGGAGAGGATAAATTTAAGATGTGAGGAAATGGGATACATGAAGTCCAGTCTGGGGGCAGGAGCTCCAAATGAGAAGGTTCACATGCTCCACCATTACAACAAGCACAGTTCCAAACCCTGCTGTCTGCACTGTGTGGTGTCAAAAGAATCTTTGGACAGCCCTAAAGAAGAACTACAATGAACCTTTCTGATAGAAGTTTTCCTCCTAGAATGTCAGTCTTACAAGAGACTAGCACCTAGAGGATCAGGAAAGCCATGTGAAACACTGTGCCCTACAAGTTTTCTGCTTAGTCACCTCCTGATTCAACAGTCTGTCTACATCATGTGTGAGGCACAGGGAGTACCCAGCTGTGTCACTCTGGAGTTATATTGCATCTTTTTGCAAAAATAGCTTGATGGAGGCTTGTTCTGGCTGAAAAAAGTACCGAAGAAGTCACAGAAAACATAAGGACAACTGACATCTCTGCTAAGCGAGCTTTATTTTTCTTCTGTTCTTCACTTACCAATGATGTGCATTTATTGCTATCATCCAGATTAAAGACAAATTTAGATAAAAAACCATTCTGGATGAAATTACTCTTTTCTCATACAGAATTGAGTAAACTGTTAAGGGAAAATCAGAAACTGGTTTGGTACTGCTATGCCCTCTAGTGACTCAAAATACTATTTCTAAATCTGGCTTGAAATTACAAGGCTGACACTCCTAGTGATTTATGCAGGGCAGCTTAATTAGGTCCAGCATAAAACTAAGCCAGTGCTAGCTAGCAAACAAAAGGTAAGGATTTTAACAAATAATAGGGAAGTAGCAACTTTAATTTTATTACATGCTTGCAAAACCAGCATGTCTCGGAAAACAGTGTAACAAATTAACAAATTTCTACATTAAATAAAAACATAAAAGGATGATGTCTCACTATATCAGATATCTATCAAGACAAAAGGACACACTCTTCTTTCAGCCTGTCTGTTTGCTTCCTATGTTAGCACACTGGAAGGACTGACAATCTGTAGTGGATATCTGTACCTAGTCTTTACTTCTGCTCCTGCAGATGTCACGTGGAGAGATATTAGGCATCACTGTGTCTTTAAAAGCTGTGTGGTGACCCACTGATGTTGATTTGTAGGATCCTGCTGTGTAAAGACCTAGTTTCTGCAGGGGACACATTCTAACAGCAATAGCTGGTTACAGAGCAGATAATAAATGGAATAGGAAGGGAACGAGGGTACACATTAATGGACAGAACTCAGGTGATATTAAGTGATCAATAAATACTGTTCAGTGTTTGGAGAATTTACCAAGGTCAGAGACACTGAGCTTCTCTGTGACTAGGATGTTGACAATAACATAGTACTTTGCCATTGATAAGCCATGTGTGTCCAAGCAGTATCATTGATTATTTTTATTACACAGCTAACCAGAAAATTCTCAGATAATAGAACAAGGGAAAAGATCAGAGACCTCATAACATTGTGATTAAGTGTCAAATTCTCTCTACTGAGAAAAACATGTGCTAAGTGAAGTCACCAAGAATATATAACACAGATTTATTATTTCAGTCACACTGCTAACTTACTTTAGGCTAGGGCATTAAAAAAATGTAATCCATAACATCATCTGAGCTAAATACTGTTGTTTGGTGAATATAACTCTTCATTTAAAGACTCCTGTTATTATTGCGTTTAGCTCTGTATTATAGCATCCTATTCAATTAGGGCTTACCATCACACATATTTTCATACTGAAGGGTGGAAACACTTAAGGAGGAGCTGTATTAATTCCACAGTAATTTTTACAGGGACTTGAGCAAGGTCTGCACCTGTGCTCCAGCCATTATAAGGAGCAGAGAGCTGTGTTTGCTACTTCACAAAAAGCTATTTTCACATTCAGTATATGTGTTTCCAAAGGAAAAAAAAACCACAATAGCAACAAGAGCCTGCCAAAAATTTCCTCGAGCTCTATTCTGTTTTTTAAACTATAGAACATTCTTTCACAGTTTGACAGTTAAAATGCTGCAGTTAATGTAATAAACAGAGAATTTTTTAAGTTGGCTGTCAAAACAAGTGACACTTTTTGTTAGAGATTTTCAGATTTTGAACAATAGAAAGTACCTTTCAAAGCAACAGCTTCATTATACAATCAAATTCTCAAAGTAATCTTCTCATCAAAGAATATTGTCTTATTTCTTTCAGGGTAATTATCTGAGTTCTGCAACCTCTCTGGAAATGGTTACTGTTATAAAATGCAGCTGTGTTGGTTTGAAAATCATGGGTCCTGCTCAGGTCAGCTAGAGTCAGCATCTCTGAAGCCTTGACAATTCCTTTGAACTTTTGGCAGCTGTAACAGTGTCTAGTCAAAACTAGCAGGACTCTGAGGATTCATGGAGATTTTAACAGCTTTGCTGCAGCTCAGTCCAGGGAGGATTTTCAACTAACAAAATCATTATGTATGTAAACTGAATACTAGAACAGTAGCTAATGTGGTCCCTGGCAGTACAAGCTTACTTCAATGAGCAAAGGGCTGCAAAAATAAGCATTTTCAGGGATAGAGAAATATGTCACATGAATATCAGTCTTGAGAAAACCTCTTTTTCCTCACTATATTCTAGGAAAAATCTCCTATTAGTATTCTTTTAGGTGATCCTGTGCAAGTGATGACAGAGAGAAGAGCAGTACTTTCCACAGCATCCCTCCAGCCTTTCAGCTCTGTGTAAGCAGTCCTGATGATAATCAACGTTTTTCCTGCTAGGGTAAACCTGCATTTGCTGTTCTGAAAGTCAGGACAGAAATCAAATGTAGTAGGCAGCCAAAACCCACAATAACCTTAGGGGAAACTCTCCAAGAGACGACCTGCTCAGCTGGCCTGAGGCAAAGGAGAGAGTGCAGAGGAGCAGGGTCCCAGCACACAGCATTGCTCAGTCTCCTAATGACTGCTGTCTGCTCAGGGGTGCAAAAACTCACTTCTGCTCCTCAGTGGAAAAGGCACAGGACATGTCTGCAAGGAAACAAGACCTCAATTCCATGACTCCCTAAGGGCATATGGAAACACCATGCTCTCACTCTGGCTTGTCCATGTACTTAGTGTGACAGGGAGCAAGTGCTCCTTTAGTTGTGCTGACTAGATCTCTAATAAGCAGAAGAAATAGAATGCATACTTCAAAACTATTGCTGCATGGCAGTGTTTGCTGGTTTTATAAGCACAAGTGTCTGATGGCACTTTTTGAAATTCAATACTTTTAGCAAGTTTTTGGAAAAGTGCTATCGAAATGAGCTTATGATCTAAACATAACAAGAAGGGAGCCAGGAAAGGATACAGATAGAACAGGGGCAAGCACTTGTGTGAGGTGATTCAAAAATCTTTTACTACAAAAAATGTTCTCATGCTGTAGGCAGGGCCCACTCCTATCCCACAGCAAAGACAAATTTTGCCAATGGCCTCAAAGTAGCAGGATGCAGCCCTGTGTGCTTCCCTGTCTTGCACGGCCCTTTACACATAAATCTTCAGTGAAGGTGAGCTTAAGTAATTCCTTATTCTCAATGCATTTAATTAGAAGTAAAATATGCCTGCCATGGCCACTAAACACTACCTGCTTAATGCTTGCCTTCACTGGAGGGTCAAACAGAGTTTATACTGGTTGCTTTGAAGTCACCATAAAGCTGGCTGAAAAAAAGGCTGATAATAAATGCAGGTTTCTCTTGTTTCCATGTCACAAGAAGATCCATAATCTTAACTCATTAATCTGCTTACGGTTTCCTGAGAATCATCCTCATATGAGCATCTGGCCCAATCTGAGAGAGAAGCAGCATAGTATCCTGTAGCTCCTCATCACACTCCTTTTTCTCTTCCTCAGTTGGCAAAGGGGCATCTTCACGTTCATCATCCAAAAATCGATAAAATAAGTATTTGTCTTGAAAGTGGTGCTCCTGGTCCACTGAAAACAACAAAACACATCCAATACTGAGCACTCCTCAACGAAGCAAACCTTGTGGAAATCTGTGTAGCACCATGTTTGCCACAGATGGATTATTTAAGAAGGGAAAGAAAGCTACAGAGAAACTGCAAGATTATGAAACTATTTCTCATATATGTTCAAGTTATGTAGCTTGAAGGGTACACCTTTAAATTGTGTACTACAAATACTTTCCAAAAGGCCTCCATATAGGTGTGTTGTGGGTGTGTATGCATATGTGTGTGTGCGCACATGTGGGGTTTTTTTTCTTATTAGTTCCGTTTTCTTATTGTTTCAAAGTGTTTCATTTAATCAAAAAAATCATATTGGGGAAAATGGTTACACTATGAATTTCTAAGAGGCATTCTATAGCATGCACACTTCACTCTACATGTTTACACAGGCTGACAAAAGGTAGATAAAGCAATTAAACTCCTTGTGATGTAGCAGAAATTGTATAATCAGGGTTTAATCCCAGGGGCAAGTTTATTGACCCGTGTCCTGGTGGAATAACTTAATGGAAGAACTGCCAAGAGAAGACCTCTAAAGTAACATTATGATATTGGAAAGGACAAACCCTTGCTCTTCCAAGCAAGTCAGAGTGATGTGTTGAGTTGGATGCTGTGATGCAGCTTGCAATAGCTTGCCCCTGAGAGTTCAAGGGAATATATGGCAGGAATTCAAGCTAGAGCCCTTAGGGTAAGGGAGCAGTGGAAACAATCTGTCTTCCCAGTATGGAAATTTCTCCCTGGGATATGGGAAGCACAACAGACAATAAATGCAAGTTTACTACAATAGAACTGCTCTTCTGAATTTAATAAAAATGTTCATGCAAAGCTTCAAATATGAATATTTCTTTAGAAACCTACCCTATTGAGGGCTGTAATATCCTGTTACCAACTAAATCCAGCCAAATGGAAACTGAAAGTCAATGTAAAATGCAATCAGAAAGCTCACATAAAATCCAAGACCTCTGCACTGGAATATCTGGTGTGCTGAATTTGGGAAACCCTCCAAAACCAATGGAAATCATTCCAAAATGACAGATCTGAGCAAACACAAATATTCACATTCACTTCTCAATACCGCAAATCTTTGATGAAGGTTAGTTTTATGTATGGTGATACATCCCTTGGTTTTGGCCTGAGTGCTATCCAGCTCTTACAATATAAGCACAAGCCAGTGTACTCCTAAGTATAATTAGAGTTATCATTAGAAATTTTTCATTTATGATGCAATACGCTCATAAGTTAAAAAATTACACTGGTAGCAAGATTCAAATAATACTGCCTGTGTGTTGCACTTAGGAATGAACAGGCTGCTCTGCTCATCTCTTTTGGGCTCATGATCCCTTTCTTTTTCATGAAAAAGAACTACAGAAGCACTGATGTCACACACTGCCCATATTTTAGTCAAGATACTGATTTTCTTTATCTTACCATGGTTAAGAACACCTTCCTCCAGCAGTACTTGCCACATGCCAACAGCCTGGGTTCGTAAATGGACACAAGGACTTTGCTGCATCATCCAGTCAACCAGCTCTGTCCCCACACAGCATTGCCTGCAGGACACATAAACAGACAGCAATGAAAAGGAGGCCAGCCAAGAGAGACTGCACACAGGGACTGCAAACAACAGTGGTACCTTAAACTGTGTAAACTTAGTCAAATCTCCCCAGAGAAAACCCCAGGTCATGATCTACATGCACATGCTTGCAATACCAGTGAAGGTGGTCAGTTTTGAGAGGACCACCTTAGTAAAACAAGTGTTTAGGAAAATGCAGAGTTCCGAGGATCAGATCGAGCCTGTGACACCTGGTACAAAACCCACAGCACCAGGGCAACAGCTTCCAACCTAGTTTTCAAAAGAAACCTCTGCATACCATGGCTTATCAAAAGCCTCATGCTTTTTAGAATCCTGCATGAAAACAGTAATTTAATACTGGAAAAGTTATGCCAATGCAGCCTCCACAGGAAGACTGAGTGCTATGAGGGTGTTCCTGCATTTGTAATCAAACTTCTATCACACTGTATTTGGAGCCACTGTTTTTGGTACAGTGTTCCTGAGGCTCTCTCATGCCAGGTCTTGCTCACCTTGCACCTCCTGACTGACCCAGAGGCAGACAACAGCAGGCCTCAAGTTCAAGTTTACCCAAAGAGGGGTAAAAATGCAAAAAGCCACATGGTCACCTAGTAAAATTCTTTATCATAACACTCCCTAGCTCAGCAGAATAGTAGGAGTTATCCCAGTTATGTGTAAGAGAAAATGGTGCAGCTTTTGGGACCAGCACTGCTCTTCATTTATTATATAAGCTTTTTTGTTCTTCTAGAACAATCAGCAATGTTATATTGTGACATATTCTCAAATCAACTCACAAGCTCCTAATATCTTTGTATATTAAATACATTTTGGGCTGAAATATGGAAAATCAATGCATTTATTTCAAATGAAGATCAGCAACATATTGATTTACAATTTAGAAAAACACACTCAGAGATTTAAAAACAATTTTTACTTAAATACACTCTGAATAATGCACTAGGTATTTGATTTAAACATTAGACACTAAAACAAACTGATTGTTTCTGAAGCCAATAGTAGGCAGATCCTGACACCTTGCAGTCAGATTTCTATTCTACAAAGTGCCATTGTTATCCCACTTCAGCAAGACTGTGCTGCCACCAGCAGGAAGATGAGAGCCTAGAAATACTCTGAAAAAAAATTAAATAGAGCAGCAAATTTGCATCAAGAATGTTTCTCACCAGGTGAATTTTCAGAACTCCACAGTGAGCAAAACTGCTGTAGTAATCAGTACAGGAACATAATATATTAATGAACTTCTCTATTATCTCTTACTGATATACAAAGAGAACAGAATCTACATTTTAACTTGGTATTACATAGAATATCCCAGCTAACTATGCTATTAACTTTGGAAGAGTTTTTGTATGTGAATGCTTTGTTCACAATCATGGACTCAATTTCCAGTCAAATTACTTGAGAAAGGATTTACCAGGCCCATTAAAGACTGCATAACATCCAACTCAAATAGCATCCCAGAATAATTTCAGACCTTTTGTGACCTGCAAGTATGGTAAGGCATAAATGACAAATCAGAGAATGGCAGGCATAAAAATTCAGAGACCTCTATACAATCAGCTCACACACCTGTAAGTCTTCAGATGGTATTTACGATCCCTGATCATGTGAGGAGCTCGGGACAGAATTGTATTCCGCAAAATCTTCCCAGCTCTGAGAATCTTTTCTGAAGGAACCTTGGTGATCATGGAGAAAAAAAAAAATACCAAGACACACAAATTTTAAACTTTCAGGCATCTCAGTACTGCTTTCTACAAAACAAAACACAAATGCTCTTTTCCCTGAATTAAAAGTCCTCTTGCACAGAGGCTCACTTTAGCAGAGCAATGTAGTATATATTTGGGATTTTAAGTTTCACATACTCATCACATCTAACAGAAAGCATCACTTCAGCTGATTCATATCACACTGTTGGAAACAGTTATTTCCATTTGTCTAATGGCCTGGCTCTACAGCACACCTATGTTCTATTACCTGTGTAATGGTTTTAGTAGGATGATGTGGGATGTGAGGACCAATAAGAGGTGTCTGAAAAATAAAATTAAATTAAATAATTTTTTAAGGTCAACCAGAAAAATAAAATAAAGGCTAAAGTAAAAAAAATGAACAAAAAAGCTGTAATAACAAAGAAAAATGTGGAAGTCCAAGCTCTGCCCAGGAGATATGAATATATAAAAAGCTTCTGAAGACATCCTAAATGCAAACTTGGTTGTTGAGGGTCAGCAAATTAAAACAGTGACATGACAGGTGAAGATGAACAATAAATCTGTGCTAAACTTTGTAGAGTACTAATGAAACAGGCAATGGCCAGACGTCACACTAGATCTGAGCATACACAGGCAAAGATAGCTCTCCCTCCTGTACAACAGCACTCCCCACATGTGTCTGCTTTGCCATTCAGCCCCCAACCACGGAAATTCTCACCTCCCTCAGCACCTGTTTCTATTCAGCTCTTTTCTGCCTTACAGCATAGCAAAGAAACAGAAATGGAAATAGAGCTCTTCTTCCACTATCTGTGTCTTCTAAATTACCACCAGGCTGAGCTGGCAACCCTTTTATAGCCATTCTCTGAAATGCAGAGGCACACAGGCCATTCGCAGGCACCCAGGCAAGGACCTTCACACAGGGGCTGGTGAGGGAAAAAGAAAAGAACAAAGCAAGTGGCTTGGTTCTACAAAGGGAAGAGTGGAAGGGAGGACTATCAGGGCTCTACAGGGGAGAAACAGAGAAGGGGATGAGAGAAATGGGAAAACAGGCACATAACAAACAGGTGAAAGAGGGAGACAGGGAGCACACGGCAGAACACAGAGGAAAAAGGAAAACAGAAGGTTAAAGGACACTAGAAATGGAGACAAAGGAGAACAAAACCAAAATTCAGCAGCCACCTCAGAATGATGGGAAGACATTTGGCTTTGCTGGGCCTGGTAGTTAACAGCATGGACCAAATTGACTTTGAGTGTGCAATGTCAGGAGACAGGACACAAGGGCTGACCCCAGCTGGTGCTCAGGGCTTGCCAACAGCAGATCAGGCTGAGCAGAGCTCTCCCACAAGGGCAGGACTCTGCACCTGGCCCATGGCAGCCACAGCTCCCTCACACCCCTTGGGCAAAGCCAGGACAGCCAGGGCAGAACTGTGGTGAAACACCAGCCTTGTACTTCTGGGTTGCCAGGTACCAGTTTCCTTAAACTGGGCATCTGCCCATTAGCTCCCACGGGATTTTAATGACCTGGCAACGTCCTTGTAGCTATCAAATAGTGCTAAGAGCTAAGAATGCACCAGGAAACTACAGGTCAGCTGGGAAGGGGAAAATGAGGGAAGCATATGACAGAAATCAATAATCTTAACACAGAGGCCTGTATATGGAAACCAATACAAAGTTTTTCGTTTCTGCTCATACCTTGCAAGAAGTCTCTGAAAAGGCAAATCAATACAATTAAAATGGGATTCCTGATTTTTCTCATTTAATAAGTCAACAAGTTTTCATAAACTCATTTAAGTGACAAACATTTCTGTCCAGCCAGAAGAGCAGTAGCACATCCCTCAATATTTCTTGGTTTCTGGTACTGTGTGGAGCCCACTCTAGATAGTCTATATTTGCAGTTAACAGATGCAAAAAATAACAAAAATGTTTTGAAAGATGCCTCTAATGAAAACAAAGCCATTTAATAACAATCTCAAACAGGTACAATATACTCAATCTAACTTCCAGATTTTAATTCTAGTTAGGAATATACTTTAAGGAGAGATAAAATGCTTAAGACAAAAAATATAGGAGATTTTTAGAGGAACAGACAAGCAAAAACAAATGCACATTTTTGTTCTTTGGAGTTTCAATGAAGTTTCACCAAAATGCATAAACGAATACATGAAAAACTGAACATAGATGAAGATCTTTCAATAAATCTCCCAACCTAATCAAAACAGAATATAAGACAGCATTTGGAAGAAATTTGATTCAACCCAAAAGTACAGAAAAAAAGCAAGGTGAAAGCTAAGACACAGCACAAGAATCTGCAGAAAGCAGCAGGAAGGCTTGTTCACCTACATCCTGACCAATACAGGAGGATCAGCTGCAAAGATAGAACATAACTTGGGTGAAGGTGATCGTGAAATGATCCAGTGTCTGAACTTTACAGAAGGAAGAAAGAGCATCAAAGCAGACACAATGGACTAGGAAGAAAAGTTTCTACGAAAACAGAATACTGATAGCTGTATTCCTGGAGTGGGTCATGGGGGAACAAGTGTGAGGTAAAAGGAGTTAATGGGAGCTGGCAGTTACTTAAAGAAGCAGGATTAATCATACATACAATATATACTAGCACAGAACTTAACTAGAAGGTGAAGTAAAGACTCAGCTAAAGAAAGAGTTCCTCACTGACACACAAGAAGGAAATACACAAAAAGGAGAAAGTAGGGGGTCTAGAGAAAGCAAGTATAAATTGAATAACAAAGGACAGAATTAGAAAAGCAAAGGTATAAAATGAGACAGACCAGCCAAGAAATGTCAAGAGGTAAGAAAATATTCCACAAGTACATTAGTAGCAAAACAAAGAAAACAAACAGTGTTGAGCTACTGTTTAACAGAGGGAAATCTATTTACAGATGGTTCAAGAAGGCCAGAAACTTTTGGCTTTTTTAAATCAATGCTCATTAGAAAGATCAATGGCAGAGAGATAGTTAATATCCTAAGTAGTAGAGTGACAGGAGTAAAATCTCAACCTTGAAAAAAACCCAAAAACATAAATTAGCTATTTTCAAATTGGCTGGGTTTGTAGAATTTCATGCAGGAAACTTGAAAAGCTTGAAGAAATTTAAAGAGGGCTGCATCCATCTCAGAGCCATCAGCAGCCACTCTTGGGGTCTAAGGAAGGCAGCTGAAGACAGAAATGTGGAAAAGGAGAAGCTGAAAAATATAGATGTCAGCTTAATGTGTCTTCCTAGAAAAAGTCCATTTGTAAGCACCTGGAAAAGAACAGGGAGATGAGTCACATGTGATGTATATTAACCCAGAACAAGTCATGCCACACTGATCTAATTTTTTGTAATGATCGAGTAGCAACACAGATTAGACAAGAAACAGTACATTTCCAACCCTTTAGTAAGGCTTCAGCACTTTCTCATCAGATATTCTCTTCTGCAATAGGCAGATTAAATTCTTACAGAATTGGTGCAAAGTCAGTTGGAAAAGTGCATTTTGAAAGCAATTACCAGTGCCAGTCAAACTGGCAGTGATACCAGAGGTCTGTTCTAAGCAGCATTCAAGAATAGATCACGTCTGATAATATTAAATATTAACAGGGGATGAAGCAGAAAACACCTTTATTGATTTTTGCAGGAGACTTCAGGATGGGAGGAATTGCACATACATTGCAGAATAAGTTTACAATATGTAACAGTTGTAACATTGGTCTGAAAAAATGATGCTCTTGTGCAACACAGACAGTGATGACTACATTTCTGAAGCAGGTGGAATCAGCTAAATAAAGATAGGGCAGGGAACAAGTGTCTTAGTGCAGTACCACAGAAAAGGAAAAAGGTTTATAACATTTTAAATATTTAAATATTAAACACAACTGAATAACCAATGCCATACTTGTGTGAAAGCAGCAAATACTGTGCTGGAATGTGGTAATACATTAGCTCTGTGTGTTCTGCTTTAGTCAGCCTAGGTAAGACCTAATATAAAGCACTGTGTCTCATTCGCCCACTTTACCCCAAAAGCATCTAAACCAGCTGGACAGAATTTAGAGGAAAGCAACAAGAATAATCAGAAAGCACAACAAAAATAACCAAAGTTGCCGAGCTAAGGAAAAGGCAAATCTTAGCAGAGGTGTGATAAAGAAAATCTTCAGATTTAAAAGGCCTTTGAAAAGGAGAAAGAAGTGGCCTAGTCCATCATGCAGAGACCAGGAAATAATTCAAATTGCTGTAAGAAAGATTCAGTTTAGGCATTGCTGAAGCTTCGCAGTGAATGCTGGCAGATTGCCAGAGAGATCTGGTTCCTCCATCCTTGGGAGGACACACAAGGAATCTGTCAGGAGTGACACTGCTACAGTGTGCACGTGGCTAGGGGAGGGACTCAGTGCTTTCCTGAAGTAATTTTCAGCCTCACTACATGGTACTGTGCAATTTGAGGACAGCTTTACAAATCTAGAAAGAGTTCAGCCACAGGTGGTGCTTAAAGAGGCAATCAGTAGGAACAGAGATCCTGGGGCGGCCAGCCTGAGGCAGTCATTCCTCCTGAGGGATAAAGCCACCACCATCCAAAAGAGTCATCATTCCTCCTGAGGGACAATGCCACCACCATCCAAAAGCATGCCCAGCCAAGAGTCCCCAAAGTTACAGCCTTTCAAAGCTCTGGCTGCACTAGCAATTAGTTGAAATGCAATAAATGGAAACACAGGACTTGGACTGAGTTTGCTATAGAGAGGCAAGACATATTTCAAAGGCAGAGAAATATAAAATCAGTTAGTTAATACAAGGTACAGGGTTCCAGCAACAACTTCCCATCAGAAAAAAAATGCATTCTGTAAAGGACAGTCACAGCTTGGCTAAAGACCAGGAACTGTTTTGTGAATCTTTACAATCCTGGATCTTCCATTAAGGATTGCTTAGAAAGCACTTTAAGAAAAAAGCAGTTCTCCCTGTAAAACAGCAGAGAGTGAGGAGAGTGTTTAATTGCCTTCTTAACACATCCTGCATTCTTTGAAGAATTAATGAGACTAAAGCACATACATGTGGCACAGAGGTCCTTGATGATCCCATTTTCCAGGACTTCTGAATAAGGGAAAAGTTAGCACACAAAGAGCTCAGATAAGCAAGCCAATTACCATAGTTTACAAACTATTCCTCATGTCCTGGCCACAGGAGTGAGCAGTGTACCTGCTCTTAGCTTTCCTTCTGTGTGAGATAAAGCAACACAGCAATACCACACACTCAAACAGTTTGCTGTGGCCTGCTGATCTTCCCTGTAGGGCAAGAGGTCATATGGGTCCGGAGGGTGGAGAAGGGAAAGCTGCTGGGGTTGATAGGGGAAAGCACAAAATTATTATGAGAAATGGTGGTAAAAAGGCTTTTAGCATTAACACTGATAGACTCCCTTATCTGTACATTTATAGATTCACATTTGAGCCATTCAAACAAACCCTTCACAAAGCAAATCACAGAGCTCCCTATTTAAATTGGGGTGAAGCAGAGAAAGTAATAATTTTAGCCTCCATTCCTCTCAAGATTCAAATATTTATGCATGAGAGCAATACCACAGATTTAAATAGGAGTATTCATGTGTATATTTTATGCACACATTTAATCTGTGGAGAAATAGAGGCCCTAGATTTGAAACTACAGGGCAAGGCCTGTCTTTATTTTGGTGTTTCTTACATCACTGAGCAATATGCAGACAAATAAATAATAAAATGAACAACAATAATAGTGACCTACCATGAGATCTGTATTTGTCAACTTATTTGAATCTGCTAAATAAAATCCAAGAACATCTCTTACAAAAATAGATTTTTCTATTCCCCTTGTTAAATAGATGTAAAGGGATGTTTCTGAGCCTTTACATATGAATGAATGCTTTAGATCTACAGCAACTAGGATCTATAAAATCAAGTGATGAAGGGGACTTAATTTAGTACTCTCAAATGCAAACGTGGGATATATGTATTGCAAAGAGCTAAGATAAAATAAAGTAAAAGCCAATGAATCACTTTTTTTTTCACATGACCTCAGTGTAGCTCATCTCTGAACAGAGAACAGGTTCTGGTATTGACTGGAGTTAACCACAGCATGTTACCAGGGTGATCAGATAAACCTGTGCACCACTGCTGGTCCCTTTATTTTCAGGTGGGGAACTGAAAAGAACTGGAAGTGACATCTGTTTTCCTGCTGGCTGGCAGGGGGATCCAGAAGAAACAAAGGACAAAAGCCACACAAATGGAAAGGTGTCAGCAGCAACAGCCACATCACTAAGAGGTCTGTTTGTTTTACACCCTCAGTATTTACCACTGTTGGTGATTTATGGTCTAATCCAAATTCCACTGAAATCACTAGGAAGTCCCTAATTGACTCAATGAATTTTGAGTCCCATAGCATCTGATTCTCCTAAGTGTATTCCAGGGAGCAGAACACCTTTAGCTCTTACAGGTTCCAAATGACTCCTGATGCCTTCTGATGACTTCCATTTTTGTCTGACACGTTTGAATATCTCTGTATACATTTCTGGAAAGACTTCTAGTGCCCTGTGAGGTTCATGTGGGAGGAAATGAAATATACAAAAAACTCCATTCCCACAACATTGGCAAAATCATAGCCAGTCAGTAGGATATAGCTGATAACTAGCCAGAGTCCCCACAGCCCTCTCACACAACACTTGGCACTTCTACTCTCATCCTTCTTTCTCAAGCTTCCTGTAATGTCATCTATTTGCGCTGATTCAGACCAAAGGCAGAGATAAGAGTTCCAAAGATGGTGTAGAGATGACTCTTTTTTCAATACAAGCCATTATTCCCAGCACTACAGAATAACTATATAACAGGGATAAAGCTGAGCATACAGTGTCATAGCTTTTGGAGTGCATTTTCAGCTGGAAAGCAGTTTAGGATAGAGCATCTTGACGTTAACTCCATTAGCCCTATTTCCAGCTGCGGTGAAAAAGTGTCTGTGCAGACTGCACCAACCTCTGCTAGGATACTACAGGGAAAACAATACACTTCACTTATTGAATGCTGACTGATGAACATGAGGGAAACAGCTGACCAAAGATCTCATCATTAAAAGGTCCTTTGGAACACATTTTTGTCAAAAATTGAAGGAGAATGTAATGAATATAGCAAGAATTCCCCTGAGATTAGCTCAGTTGGTCAGAGCATGGTGCTAATAACATCAAGGTTGCAGGCCAATCTCCATATGGGCCATTCACTTAAGAGTTGGACTTAATTATCCTTGTGGGTCCCTTCTAACACAGAATATTCTGTGATCTCTGACTATATTAACCCATACTGGATCTCTGGAGTAGCCCTGTGTAGAATATGATGATGTAGTGACCAATGCTTGTCCTCAGAAAACAATCTGTGTGATGACCTCTAACCCCTGAGGGTGCATGGTCCATAAGAAACCTCGGCACACACTCCCTGCCACTGGGACTCTTGATGGCTGGGATATGGAACTGAGCTCTGGGTCCAACCCAGTCACCCATATTTAATCACAGAATATTCTGAGTTGGAAGGGACCCACAAGGATCAAGTCCAACTCTTAGATGAATGGCTCATACAGGGAGATTCACTACATCCCTTCAGAAGACAAAGAAGGTGGAATAGGAATGCAATCATCACTCCTATCATGCTGTAAACAATTCGTTCTCCTCTTTACTCTCCCCACAAACATATGCAGCAGCTGGGAGAACCAGTCTGTGCTCCACAAGACAGCACTGGCAGCCAAAAAGCGAAGTACCTGCTCACATCTCCTAACTGGAAAAGTCCAGAACTGACAATGGCTGACAGAAGACCACCATTCTAGTTTCTTAAAAAACAGCAAAATGGGGAGAATGGATGAAGGTATGAATGGATGAACTTACAGTCACAGGGTGTTTGCAAAATTTGGGAATAATCAAATTTAAAAAATCTTCTGAGTTTCATAAAGCTATAGCAACCATAACCTAAAAACCCATAATGTAACCACAAACTATCTAATCCAAACAAAATAGCCTACTAGAAACTGTCAAGGCCAGTGGTTAAAGACAGCTCAGTTTTATTCTGGTTTTTTTGACTGCATGACCTTACACAAATCACCTAATCACAGTGTGTTTCATTCTCCCCTTTTTGGATAGAGGAATACTAATAATTTCTACCTTTGTAAAATGCTTTGAATACTGGCAGCAAATGGGCTACTATCAAAATATTCAGAGTAATGATGACTGGTTTAAAATCTATATTCTTTAAATGTAATACAATGTGAAGACTGTGCTGTATTTTAAAATACATTCTAAAATTGCTTTTCTTTAGTAATCTACATTTTTAAATAGCATAAACAGGAAAATGTGTTCTTTTAAATTCTCAAATATTCAGTGCGGCAAATTTATTTCAGAAAGTAAATTGAATTCACATTATTAACACTTCTACAATGTTTCCTTGACAAACTATAAATGTCCCTCCTTTTAGCACAAAATGATTCAGCTATTACCAAAAATGACACTTCACTGTGAATGTCAAAGGGAAAAAGAATATTGAAACAGACTATGACCAGTGCACAAAGCCCCTCAGAACATGGCTAATGATGTCTTATTTTCCCGTCATTTTTCTACTTCCCTGCTACAATGAAACAGCTGCTATAACTACACTGCCTGCACTGAATAAAATGTCAGAAAATGCTAACTCTGCTGTGAGCATTCCCAATATTCTGATAGAGGAGAGACTACAGTTATCATAACGAATCTCAAGCCAGTGCTGTCGGGGTTTCTCTACTCCTGCATTTCTTCAATCTACAAAAGAAAAAAACATTTTTTTTGTCTCTCACGCAAACTACTGTTTTCTTAGTGTCCATGTCTTTAAAAGTATGTTTATCTGAAATTACTTACGTCTTTAGAAGAAGCTATAATGACAAAGACTTTGAAAATACAATAAATATTAGGCAGTAAGGTTACCAGTTTTGAAGGCCTGTCTCTCACGCATGCTCTAGGTACACAGCATCAATTCAAAAGACAAACTGAAGGGTTGTTAAAGATTAATGAGCTTCTGCAGGATTTAACTCACTCATTTCTAGATACCTTTTTAACTTTGGCAAGCATCTCCTACCTCCAAGACTCTCAGAAGGCACTCTCTTTAGAAAACAGGATTGGATGGGCTCTCCTAGGTTTCAGTCACATCCAGATGCCAGAACTGCCTTCTGAGGATGAGGCAGTGAAATTTTAGATTAAGTGATTTCATGACAAACATATAAGTGCCAAAACCTGGATGGAGTGTGGATTATATATGAAACTGTGAACCTGTTAAAATTAGTGGTAAACTTCTTGACTTCAGTGTAGTCAAAGCACTACCCAAGTGAGGCAAAAGGAGCACTGCCTCCTGGGTGAGCAGTTTATGTGTTGGGTGATCCCCACCAGTCATTGCACCTCTGAGTGGGTCATCCTCTCCATGGAAAAATGGGGACAACAGTGTCTACTCACAACTTCAACAAATGATGAGAATAAGCAACTGAAAACACTGCTGAATGCTGCAAATGGAATCCTGGAAGTCTAGTGTCTACAAATTCATGCTGGGAACTTC
The DNA here is from genome assembly GCA_013400955.1 of Drymodes brunneopygia. Classification (NCBI taxonomy): domain Eukaryota; kingdom Metazoa; phylum Chordata; class Aves; order Passeriformes; family Petroicidae; genus Drymodes; species Drymodes brunneopygia. Next base: position 680,899 of record VZTZ01028730.1, on the reverse strand, counting down.
ACAATGATTTTTAACACAGGAAGAAAGAGTCATCAAACTGAGACAGGGCTAGAGGACATTGAAGGTTACCTCCTGAAATCCCTGAGGAGGTCAGCAACAAGGTAAAGCCTCTGGCAAGTGGGCAAGAGAAGTTAATTTAAATCTGTTTTATTCTTCTTCTGGTGATTTCCTGTTCCTTATTCTCCAAGTTCAGGACAGTGCATTGTGTAAAAGTACATGAAATGAAGAATCATTGAAGGAGAGAAGCACATGAGCCTCAGAGTCCAGCTTCCCTATCTGTTCCTCTTTCTTCTTCCTGTCATCTTTTTCAGAAACCATTTTTTGTTAAAAATGCAACTGAGAAGGAATAATCCAACAATATCCAGTGCAACACCTTCTGGTGTCCTACTTCTCAGAAGATTTTTATTGATCTATATTGATGTTTTCCATCTACATGGAATATATTTCCTAAAAAGGGAAATGGTTGTTCCTGCAGTATATGAAAATAAACAGAGGAAATAAATCCCAAACAGATGGCTAGAACACATTTTACAAAAAGCACAAACATCTTCTTTCAGCCAGGTACTTCTATACTTCAACGGTTTTAAGTCTTCTGTCATAAACATAAAAAAACCCTCAAGCACTTGTTTAATTTACATATTTCTGTGTCAGTGGAAAAGACATGCATTCTGCTCTTGACAAATATCCACAAAACAACCTTCTTATCTTCTTTAAAACTTCTATTTCCCTTGATGTCTACAAAAAACTTGTCAAAGTGGTGGGTGTTGATGAGCTGAACCATGCTACCTATTCTATCTCACCCAAGTTTCTTGGGCTGTGTAGGATGAGGGCTTTTCTTTTCATTTTATGGTAAAATACCATTGTGTTCTCACACATTTAACTAGCACGAAATGAAACCATAACTGCTGTATTAGTTAATCAGTTCATTCACTGTGTTCTTTAGACACAGTGTCAGTAATTGTATTGATTGAAAACATACAAAGGCATTTGGAATCAAATTATTGATCTGAACAAGATAGATCAATATGCTCTGTTTTTCACATTAATTCCATAATGCATTGGGAATAATCAGTAAATAAAATACAAACTTTGACTTAATGTGTGTCTGTGTGAACAGCAGATATTCTCCAATTAAATAGCAAAAGAGTAATACTTTTAATTCCTTTCAGTTACAACAAAATATGATTTTAATTGGAAAAGAATAAATATTTCATATTTGCAAATTTGCTTCTTCTCTCCTTCTAACTCTCTACAGAGTTTGCTGCTGCCTAACTTGCTACTATCTAAACCAGACCTGTTCACATGTTTTCTTATTGTTTTGAATGTAGCTCATTTTCCCTGACTAACCAGCAAGGGACAGATATTTCTAAACATAATCTGAGATGCTTCTGTTGTGAAATGAATCTTTATTGCAACTTGAGAAAAAAACTGGCTCCACAAATGCACACAGAACACTGCAATAATTAACCCAAGATGGGTGTGGAGAGGAGAAATTACTCTACCTGACATTTTCCCTAGCTAACCACATCTCTTTACATCCCAGTTCACCATAGCATGTTTCTGAAAGACATGACCTCTTTTTACCTCTCTCAGTATGTAGCCCAAGCTGTGTAAGTTCTGTGATGTCTGGCTTTTAGGGATATCACAGAACCAGCCCCGTCCTTGTGAAATGGAAAAGCACCTATTGTACGTATTTTGTAATTTATCCCCTATTCCCCATTTCTCTTCAGTGTTGGCATTGATTTTCGTATTATTTCTAGAAGTATTGTTTCGTCCAGCTGAAATTCTGTCCCTGCCATCTGTCAACCACTCATCTCCTTTCTAAAAATAATCTCAAAATCTGACTTGGTTTAATTGACTCTTTAGTGACTCTTAGTGGGTTATGTAAAGGAAAACGACTGTTGTACCACATTAAGCAAATCACGGTGTGAAAATGCTGTTACAGAGAAACTTTCTTACTGTTATCCAAATCAGTTTGCCTAGAAATACTGCATGTACAAAGAGTATTTCCAGCTAACTTGTGTTTAAAAAAATCCGAGATTTCTGTAATAATGCAGGAATCTTCAGCTCCTCCGTTGCAGTTGGATAGGAGACTGTCTTGGGGAAAGGAAAAAGTGACCTGAGGTATACTGAAGGCCAATATTATTGCAGATTGTCCAGTGTCTGTACTGCCACAAGGTCACTTTTCAAATAGAAATCCAGCTTCTCTACCCCAAAACACAGAAACTGCAGGATGGCCAGACAAAACAAAAAAGACACCATTCCAAGAACACTGACTGGAACACTGAAGTAAGTGAACAGAGTAAGTACCATTCAGGAGTTCTAGCAAGGTAGCCCCTGGTTTCCTCTCCCAGTTTGGACCAGGAAGACAGGAGAGCCAGTCTATTACAAAGGCACAGGACACCTGTAGCAGTGGCCATATATTTACAGCACAAGGAATGCCAGAAACCTTACTGTTACAGTTTTGTCAACACAGGTTTTCCAACATTGTCCTGGAATTCACAGCAGCTAACACTGACACTGAGCAGAGTGTGAACTGAATCAGGGGAAACAAAAGGGAAGGGGGTTATCAGCCTCCTTTATCTTGTGGATCCCTACAGTTTTGTCAGTCAAGATAAGGAACTTTGTTCAGCCATCGACAACAGGCGTTTCTCAGGTTTGTTTCTCAGTGTCATTTGGAATAGCTGCCTGCAGGTACAAACTGAAAATCACTTATCTAGACTAACTCTGAACACAATTAAGACAAGAGAACGTAGGGGGAGGGCAACAAATATTTGCCTGTCTCTGTACTACAGAAGTAACAGGAATACATTATACAAATCTGTATTTAAACAGAGATCACAGAGATTCCTTTGTAATTTAGCAATGAACTTCAAGAGAGCTGCAAGCTGGCCTGACAAAGTGATTCCTGGCCAGTTCTCTCTATTTCCTGTGCAGCTGGTGTAGGCAGAAATGCCAGCTCTGGGGCAGGAGAGTGTCAGCCCATAGCTGCCAGACCCAGCAGAGCTCTGTGCCGAGGTCAGACGTTCACAGCTGCAGACAGATCACAGCAGTCTCCAACAGGACCACTGCAGTTCCTTGCCTCCTTGAATCCCACACCCAGGCCCCATCCTGTCACTTGTGCTGGCCCTGGCCAGGAAGCTCATTTTCATCCAAAACTGAGGAAAGTCAAGCCCAGAAAAAAAGATTTCTGTGTTTCTGACAGCTCTGCTCCCTTGCCACCAGGCAAGCAGGAGCATCAGTGTTACAGCAGAGAGGGCACAGGCAGCTGGATGCTGACAGAAGAGACACAGGAGAGGGTACACAGAAAGGGAAAAGCCCTGCAACCCTGGTGCAGGTCACTGGAAGCTGCTGTGCAAGGGCAGCCAAGAGCCATGGCTCTTCCAGGGCCCAAATGAGCTCTGCTCTGGGAGCTGATGATCCCACCACCTTCCTGCTGCACAGCCACTCTCTCCTCCCTCTGCTTCTGGAGTCACTGCTCACAAGGCCCCAGGGCAGGCTGGGTCAGAAAATACGGTCAGCAGAAAAGAAACCACCTGAGCCATTCTGCAAAAGGCTACAAGGAAAGAATGGCATGAGAGAAGAGAAGGTGTTTCTTTAGGCTCCTCAGATTCTTAAATTTGGAGTCAGCTACTATAAATAGTGAGGATGGACAAAGCAGTACTGGAAGTTTACAAAGACATAATCATAATTCTCCTGCTAAGCTACTGGCTTTTTCTCCATGCAGTTCATATTTAAGGTTATTATACAAATTGTTTATATATAACTTCATTTCCTAAGATGAAAACAAGTGTGTCTGAGTAATCCTAATTAAAAGCAGTGTAACAACCTGTATTGGAAATGAGTTGCGGTTTTTAAAATTTTATTTTGGAGCCTAAATTATGTATTCTTTTAATTTCTCTACTATTCAACTCTGCTACATATATTTGTATTTCCTCACTAAGTGCTATCTTTAATTTTAAGACAGCTGCATCACTGATGATAAAGCACACAAAGATCAAACACGTTCACAGTCTTGTGCCAAGCCTTCTTTCAGAAGGAAATGCACAAAAAGAATGAATAATGAAAGTCATAAATCATAAATACCTCAACAACACTTTCTCCTTAACCATCATGGGTGCTAACAGTCCTAATTACATTTTCAGCTCTGCCATAGGGATCTGACATTTTTGCCTCTGCAATTCTGACTTGGAATGGCTCTCAATGAGCCCCACAAACTGGACACTTGTGGTGCTATTTGTGTGCAGCCAGCACAACAGGCTTCTGCTCTCGACTGGCTAACACAAGAAAAAGAACAAAATCACTGGACAGCTTTTTCCCAGTATTCATTAACCTCTCACATTTTTGTCATCCATACACAAGAAAAAAAAGATGCTGCTAAATGATCAGATCAGACACATTGATTACTTCTTACTGGCTCAGAACTATAATTGACTTTGTGGAATACCAATTTCCAGCATGCATTGCAGGACAGGCAGTCAAAATGCTCTGTGAGAGACGATACGAGTGACTAGAAAGAATCTGATTTTAAGATCCCTGATCCAATTTTTCTGCCAAACTTGAGAAAATAATTACAAGATTCAAAAAAATTCCTTTTGCTGTTTCAAATATAAGTGCCAAACGTGTTACTTGTGTACGCTTGACTTGCCTGAAGACATGAACCTTGAAAGGGACTATCTTTTTTCTCAGTATAATTACCCACTCTTCCTGCCTTTCAACTGCAAGAGATAAATGGAGCATATGTGCATGTTTTTTAGGGGCTGGGACAGAATCTCACAGAAAACACAGTCAAGAAGCAAGAGTCCTCAAATGTGACTCCACAATACATATTATCAGACTGCTCTTGCCCACACTGGCAGAGAAGGTAGCAGGCTGTGTCCTCAGACACGTGGAATGGAGAGTGATGCTCCTGTGGAAAGGTGGTCCCACACCTAATTCACAATACTGAGGTACTTTACAAATTTTAGTATTTTCTAGGAATTCCTGTTATTTTTTCCATTATTTAGGTTATTTATGTAAACTACAATAGCAACACTCAGCTAGGCAAGGGAAGTCTGCAAGGAAAAATGTCTCTTTAACCAAACTGCCTTCCCTGTGCTACCCCAAGCACCTCCACAGCCCCTCTGCGAGGTTAGTCAGATGGGTTAGCACTTGATTACACTGCTACACTGAAGGAGGTCAGAAGCGTGAGTCAGTTCTCCTCTAAATTACAGTTTTAAAAAAGAAATATATATCATTTAGTTTTGCATTTTTCTTTTGATTTTTTTAACTTCTTCCTTCTACTTCCAGTGTCTTTTAGGATTATCACACCAAGGACTGACCACAATAAGCTCCTGAAAGAAAACTCATTAGGAACATATCAACAACCACGAATCTCATGCCTTATGATGTTCTAAGTAAACCAGCATCTTTCTGACTGACAGTCACTCTATTTTATCTCTGACTGAAAGCTCTTTGTAGCAGAGGACTCCATCCCTGCTTTGCATCACAGCACTCAAAACAAATTAATTTCAAGGCTTTAGAAGGCACACAAACTGCAATAAAATCTGAATAAAAATAAGAATAAAAATGAAAGGCGACTGAAGTAGAGAGCATCAAAATAGCAATCATAACACTTTAAGGGAGCTCTTAATTCAAACAAATACTGTGATATTAATATTCAGATGTAAAAGTCATGAAAATAAAAACTCATATAGGTTAGCTCTAGCACTGACTTGAGTATATGGATTATTCTGCTGGTAACAGAGGAAGTCTCTCTCTTTCCCATATCTCTCATTTTTCATCTTTTCACTCCTACCTCATGATAAAACCCACACTACCCTGACTTGGATCTCATAGGTAGTTTCACTGACTCAGAAAGTCATTGCAGCTCTCAAAGCAGGAGACAAATGCAGACACATTTTTCTAAGCTCAGTGTTCCCTTCCTGAGTCAAGGGCAGTAGCTGTTTCTGCAATGTTTTACAGATGTGACAGGAAAGAGAGGCTTCCTCTTTAGGTGCTGACAACTCAACTGTACTATGTTACTGGACACCAGTCACTATTTTTCCCATTATTCATCTTCTTCCAAGAGATAAATGAGGCAACTTGTTCATATTTTTAAACTGAAATACACCTACATATATTCAGTACTCTGTTGTTACTCCTCTTAGAAAACAAGGATAAAATTTAAAATAGAGTATTCCTTTAGGTCCTGTAGCTTTCAAAATTCTGCTCTTGTTTCCAAAAAGTTTTATTCATCCACCAAGAGAAGTCTTGCCTCTATCTCTTACCACTGTCACTACCATTGTAGGCAGCTCTATTTATCGTTGGAACCACCATAATGAAAACTCCTCAATGTAGACAGAAAGACTGTATTTTTTTCTTTCAAATTCATGAAAGGGCTTCAGGAACCCTTGAAATGAATCAAGTATGCACTGAAGAGAATTAAGTTATCTTGACATGTACACAGGTAAATACACAGCAACCTGGACCAAGGATTTTGTTCTTTTTCTCCACAGTGCAGTGCTCCTTGTTCCTGTACAGTACAGGATCAAATAAGAATCACTCCCCACATCTGCAGCTTTCATACTGGGGCTACTCTGGCGAGTTCTCCTTGGTCTGTTCAGTGATATGATTAGACACAGCAGAAGAAACCATTTCCAGTAGAAATTGCCATTAGGACCTCCAGAATTCAGGGCACACAATGAAACCACGGATCATCGATGTTTCATGGGTTACCAGGGAGCTGATTTGTGTAACAGAGGATGGGGTGTTGCAAGCTTTCCTTTGAGGTATTGCTATTCACAAAGACATTCAGAAGGGAAGTCTACAGCTGTATATCATCTAATTGGCTGAAACAGGAGATAGCCAGCCTTCCCTGTTGGTTCTGCAACAATTTAGTTTATGCAAAGTCTACTTAAGAAAGTCAGCAGACTTACTAACAATCTTGTTTACATTAAACAGCTCTGCTGACATATAAAGACCTTCACATTTTTCATGAGTAAGCTTCTTACTAACACATGAAAAACGTGTTTTTCACAGACTTCTACTCATCTCACAGTCCTTTGTATCTCCCCTGCCATAAGCTGTCATCATGTGACTCATAGCCAGGCACTATATGCAGAGCCTCTGCACTAGCCAAATTCTTACTGACTGTGACAGTAATTGAACCCTAAGCACTTTCACTCAGAGCAAAATGAAGAACTTGAACAGACCTCTAGGCAAATTACTTTCATATATGTGAAACCGGTGCCAAAATATCAGAGCAGCCCCTAAAATTAATGGGTACAGTTAGGACTGCATGAAGACGTTAGACGTTAGAAATATTTGCATGTAGTGCTTGCACACAATCACTTCAAAAACAGAAAACAAAAGGGAATTATTTTTTAATCCTATGCAAATATTGTATAGGAGAACTGCCTGGTGCAGAACCCAAGTGAGAATAGAAATTAATGCACGTGTATCACTGGGCAGCTACATAAACCCTCCTCACAGAAAATAAGTTATCCTTTAACACAGTTTTCATGTGTTTGTTGGAGATGCTACAACTCTCAAACAAACACCTTGTAACTCCACTTTGATGGAACACTGCCTCCTTTCCTGCTCTCTCTTCTTATATTTTTTTTGGCTCACAATTTTATGAGCATGTGAAACATTTCCCTTGGAATTCTGCTAATGCTCTATCAAACTCCACATTTGACAATACATTGAGTATCTTAAAAGATAAGCTTTCCTTTTGACAATGGTCATCTGGGAAAAGTAAACTGAAATATAGGGAAATCAGAAGTAAATGATTGTGTTTATTGCTAGAGTAGCTAATATGGTGAATGAACATGATTATTACTGGCACCTTGTGTGGGTTTTTCAAGGCTGAACCTTATGAATTGTAATGTCATATTTACAAACAGTACACCTGCAAATGCCCAAAGTCATACTTAAGTGCTTGAAAGCCAAAATAAATGAATATTCATTTGCCTGGCAATGTTGAAATTGTAATATTTTGAGGATTAACTCTTGATTATGCCCTTCTCTGTCCACTGAAATACCTTTACAACATAATTGCATTAGATGCTTTTAGAGTTGATAAAAAGGAAAATACTGTTTTCACAATCACCCCAATTATTTAAATACATAAAAATCAACATGCTACCTACATCTTATTGAATATTAAGTAAAGGAAAGGAATCTGTATTTTACCACATTGAATTAGCCAGGAAAGAAGATAGATGCAAAGGTGACTTTCACAGAAGTATTGCAGCACATTCTATAGGAGCCTTGGCATACAGAATACCTTAAAATGAATCACTTCCAATAGGCTTCCAGTTTAGAGAATTTGGAGACATTACATAAAAAAAAAAAAGGGGATTTTTCAACCTGCCAACTTCACAAACTCAATCCATGTGTTTTTCGAGTATTACTTCATGCACAAGGGGGAGCTCCTGCTACTCTATCACAATAAAAACCTGAAGACAATATAGGGAACATAATGGAAAGACAGCATGAGAGATTTCAGAAAATAACACATATTCTTCACCCAATAGCAAGAATTACTGTATGAATTTGCACAACTTAATCTGCTTTTGTCTTCTGTGTTCAGCATGGATTCCTCAGTACAAAGGAGATGAAGAGCACTTTCCCCTTTACAGGATGTATGCTCTCAATGAAGAAGGAGCAAACTTACGCATGTTTTAAACAGTCACTGAGGTGAAGCTGTACAAAAAGAAAGGTAGCATGGCTTTTGAGGTGAGACATGGTTCTAATGTAGTGTATCACAGCAAAAATATACGTGAGCAGGTAATCAAAGTCTGTACCATAACAAACACAGATAAGAGGACTTCATTAACACTACTCAATCAGCCCACATTCTTAAAATACTCTGCTTTTGAGCACTTAATTTTTTGGCCTTCCTTTCAAGCAGAATTTTGCGTGGCATCTTGAGGATGTAGGGGTACTTTCAGCAAACTGCAATTACGGAAAAGAATGTAAAACTTCATCTTGGATCACTAGCAGGGTTAGAATTTTTTTACTATCTACTACTTGAATAAATAACTTACAAATCATAAATTTCTCTTCTTTCTGTGTATCATTTCTATGCTTTCAGGCATCCACAGTTTGCAAAGGAGTTTAAGCCATTTGCTGATAGCAGAAAATAGCATTCAGCACCGCAGTCCGTGAGACAGTGGAGGCTCCTGCTCTCAGTGGGGCTGTCCTCTGTTCTTACCCACATTAATTCCTTTGTCTCCACAATTCATTCCTCCAGTACCCTCTTCTTTCAAACTATCTTATACCTCCAGAGCACATGGGCTATTTCTTGTTCCTACCTGGGTACCAATAAAGGGTCTAAAAAAACAGGGGAGACAACTCTGATTTCAGTCAGCATCTGGCTTCATAAAAGTCAAAATAATGCTCTAGCAACTAAAAGAAGCCCTTGAGAGAAACCCACACGGTTCAGAATTGAGACAGGAAAGCCCAAGCAACTCAGCAGCAAAGACAAGCAGCATGGGAATTCTGCACATGAAATGCCCACAGCCTGAGTGCACAAGTTTGCAGTGAAACTGCACCAAGCCTCTGGTGAGCCAGTTTCAGCTGACATTTTTTGATGTTTAACAACATGGTTATTTTTAGGAGCTCACAAATGGTACTCCTTAATGCATGAACAAGCCCCAAAAGTCCAGCTTCCAGTCCAAAGGACTGGATTCCCAGTATATTACTGCGAAAAGCTATTTAGTATGTGCTATGTATTTTCCTCCAGCTCAATGTCAGACAGGTTTGATCCATTTCAATTTAAAAATCAGCCAGGAGCATACTCTCAGCATGGTGAATCCAGCATAAACAGTGAAAAAGTGGCCAAATTGTAAGAAGAGTGTCCTATAGTGGGAAGCATCATGCAACCCTGCTGCCAGCTCTGCTGGTAATATATGGAACCAGGACCACTAACAATTCTGTGTGCACGCTGGAACCCAGCCTCCCCTGCGTTCTGAGTACTCTTCTGTATCTTTTCCAAAAATGTATTTGAAATTATTATTGATTTTGTAATTTTCGCTTTAGGGTTACATTCATCTCACATATGCAGCTCTACCCCACAGGAATTTTCAAAACCTAGAGTGAGAGAGCCCAGTGTACAGATATTGGTCTGCCCCAGTTAAAAGGACCGACGCTCTGTCATTTTCCCGTATGTAAGGCAGCATTAAATTGACTTTGTTTCCATTCCCCAAAATGTAACTGAGGACAGTAGAATACTCCCTCTCAGTATTTTATGCTCAATTTAACTGCTATATTGCATTAAATGATGTGCAATAATGTAACCCCAAATGCAAATGAATTCACATTTGGTAAAAAGAATCTCTTTGTCGCCTTCTCCTAATAGAAATATTTCTTTTGTAGATTTTAATGAACTAGAAAAACCAAACATCCCCATATGGTGAGAAAATTCCAAAGCATGAATTAAAAGAAAAATCTTACGTTACTCATCAAAAACTAATAGATGTGACAGGAGAAAAAAATTAAGCTATGAAGATGAAACTCAAAAAATTAGCAAGTATGGAAAAACATCTATTACAGTACTTGTGAAAGACTCACCACAGGCTAAAAAAGAAAAACATGCATTTCATATTTCCAGAGTGGAATACATCAGATTTCATCTGAAGCAAATTATTTACAGTCGTACACTTCTCTGGAAAATTAAAACAACACATACACACCTTGAAATAAATGCACCATGATCAGAACTACTGAAGATGTTATCTCTTTCTGTCTAAGAGTGTAATGTCTTCTTACCATATGAAATATTTTGAGGAACTTTCTCTGGATCTCAGAAGGTTCCTCACTCAGTCTTTTCCTGGACACTGCAGAGTAGTCTGTGGGCCTCTCTGAGCTGCATTTGCTGCCTGCCTCACAGGTATTGTTCTGGCCATCTAAAGCAGTCTAAGGATCTCCTGGAAACATTTCCCTTGCCCTGGATCAATGCCCTTCCCTGATGTACTACCCATTTTGGGAGTCATTCATCACCCTAAAAATAAGCAAAATATGCAAAATCTAGAAATACAGTGCTGTTTTCTGGTATCTTGATTTTTTGTTTTGAAAAGCTGGCAACAACTCTGGGTGTTTGGCCCTGGAATTCCAATAACTCCCTGGAGCGCAGGGCATCATTTTGTGCAAGCACTGTTAACAGTTGCACAGTTTAAAACTGCAGGAAGGAGGTTTGCATGCAGTAAACAAAATACTCGGGTATTTACCTCTGCTACATTTACCTTTCACTGAACATAATTAAAGAGAGCTGTGGTCATATGGAGAAAACAAAGAACTAGAATTCATGGACCATTTCTATGCCGTGTAGCTTCTTCTGCCACATCTGCCATGGGACTGTCTGAGTGCCTCCAGGATGAAACAGGGTGACAAGCATTTGTCAGTTTTCACTCACTCAGCTTCTCTCCAGAGAAACGTGTGCAGTGTGGGAGGGAGGAGGATGCCTGTTTGACACACGGCTTGGAAAGGAAGATAATAAGGTTTGCAAAGGACTTTGTTCTTGTAAAAGTCACTGAGCAGTTTGAGCCTGCCCTGGCCAAGGTCTGTCTCCTTCCCAAGAAATTATTCTGTGCAGGAAGAGTCCTGTTGTGCTAGAAAAGTCCAGCTATTGGCAAAGGTATTAATCATTAAATTTTCCTCAGTTTCTAAAATACTTCATACGTGAGAGTGTTTACCACCCTTAGCTGACCATCACTTCCCATTACTGGGGGGATTTTACCTTCTAGGGGAGACAGATGATTTTACCTATTTACCTTTACTTGTTACTTCTACCTGCTTCTGAAAACACAAGAACATCTTTTAGTTTGAATTCTGCACTTGGTGGTTTCCTTGAGAAATCAAGCAAGACTCCTGACCTGACTTAACTCCAAGTGTAGAACTGAAATGCCAATAACCTAAAGAATCACTTAGACATAATTCATAACTGTTATGTAAAATGCTTACAGAATCCAAGGTGCTATCTAAGTATCTAAGAACAATTACTCAGTGCATGGAAAAATATTTATGTTCCTACAGGATAAGGTTGTGTCCAGAAGTAGTATAGCATTAGTGAATAAGACTCTAGGAAAAGGAACTGCATACTGTTACATGTACACATTAAATAAAATCTGAATGTGACAATTAAGAAAGGTCAGTACCCCTGAGGAAGCAGGACAGACAGACAGGGAGAGGTGGAAGTAGTTATTTTTGCATTAAGAAAACACACTAAAATATTCCTTGTCTTCATCTGCTGTCAAGAGATGCTTTGTGTGCAACAAAAATACCTTTAACCTTTTAAAGACATCACACAAAAGCATCCAATTAAACTCCCATGTTCAGAAAGAAGGCATCCAAACATCTGTTTATTATTGTAACTTTTCTTCTCCTGCCATGCAGAAATTCTAGAAGTTATCAATCTTTACAGCAACGCCTGACACTATTTCTTGCCACTATTATTCTATATATACACTGTATCCCACTGCTGAAACTGGCACAGAAATATTCATGAGTTCTTTCATGTGGGTCCTCATCTGGAGAGGCTGAAGGCACAGAACTATTTTACAAAGGGGAACTGGGATGTGAAGCTGCTCTCTGAACGCAGGAGAAAATTCACCCTGAGCAAAGGGCCAGAACAATGCCTATGCATCAGTTCAGACTCAGGTAAGCCTTAAAACAGCATTTAATAATGAATTATATGATTCCCTGGTTATCCACTGGTCCTGTTATAGTGCTGCTTTTCTTCCTTACCCTCAGCACTTTTCCAACAAAGACCAAGAAATCAGATTGTAACACAAACTTCAGCAGCAGTACACTTTGTAATAATCCTGAACCAGCTGATTCTGTTAAATGATACAATGTCTAAGGCATCCTTATAATCTGTATACTGTACTCAAATACATCAACCACATGCTCTGCATTCGCACTCAGTTATTTTCAACTGAATGCTGCACTTTTGCATTTTTCATAACCAAATTCCTCCCCTCCAGGAAAAAAAAAGGCAAAACTGTGTGTGATTTACCTTATTACAATTTTTAGAAACTTGGCAAAGAGCACTGCTTGACATACTGTCTTTATCTGGCATTCCTAAAAAAAGAATACAGAAAATAAATACATACTGTACATTCTTTGACTGACAATGAAAATATTTGTCAGTAGAATAGAGAATTTGAGAGTTCAATACTTTGATAACATACACGTTAATCTGATATTTTTAAAGAGCAAAATATTTATTCAGAAAAAAGGTTTCCTCTAGTGAACACAAAAAAGACAAAAAGCTAACTTGTGTCAATATTTTAAACAGCTTGCTAAGCACAGTACTTTTTCAAACTTTAGTACCTGCAGCACGTATACAGGAGTTATTTGCAGTTTTTTATTTAACATTATCTGAGTCTCAGTACCTGGCAGTCAAACGTGACACTGAGTTTGCACTAATTAGCATTGCTATGCTATGCTATACTATTATCCTGCAAAGAAAACATACTGAACATCTAACACAAAATCTGCAGATGCAATTGCCAGCCATCAGATAGTGTCCTGCTTGGCATCAAGATAATCCCTAGCAAATAAATAAAAGTGCTTTGATTTACATAAGAGAAGAATTCCAAAGGCTGCCCTTGGATTCATGTCTACAGCACCACCCCACAGCTTGACAGGTTCTCATGAGGCAGACATACCCCAAATTATTTAGCTATGTAACAAAGGTCAGTGAGCAGCATGTTTACTGCAGCAAGTTGTGTAGTCCATCATAACTAAAAAAATTGAGACAGTTTGTTGTATTTATTTTACTAGCAGGACTCATGGCCATGTTCCGTGTTTCATGTGACACAAGTAGTAAAATGCTACACAACATCATCCAGTATGTTTCAATCAACACGCCTGGGTCATAGTGCAGATTTTTGTACAGCTCTGTGTACTCTTGCACACAGTTGGGAAGGCAGTTAAGAAAGTTCCAATGCAGTTGTAATATCAAACTGCATCAAATTTTTAAAATTCAACACCCAAACTCAGAGAATCTCCATCTTCCCCTTTCTTTCCTTTTCTCGACCTTTTTCTTGCCCACCACCTGGTATCTAATTTCTCATACTTACTGTCATTGTTGGAGCCAGTTTCCATAACACCATAAGGAGGAGTGAGAAGCCCAGACATATACTGTCGATATTTCTGAAAGACAGCAAAGGCACAGCTGGTCAGGTACAGATGTGTGAAGCCATTCAAGGGAACAGGTGCTATTTGCATTTGTGTGTCCCCTGCCTTGTGCTTCTCACACACATGAGATATGAGACAATCAAACATGTCTTTACTCCTAACACTACAAGGTCTGCTTTCTTGACTGGAGCACACACTGCTTGTATTTCATCCAAACTTGTGTTAAAGCAGTTCCCTCTTTCATCTTCACCAAACCATGACTTTGAGGGTTCTAATAAATCAGTATTTTACTTAGCTGTGTGACTTCCCATAAAGACTGTTTTAAAGCTCATTTGAAATTACACTACTCATCTGAATCCAAGCTAGAAAGCGACTTTATTATAGGAAAGGAGACAAGCTAAGGATTCATAAAAATCATGTACAACAACAGTTTTGGTATCAGATTTGAAATATACAGGATGTAGTGTGAAAACTGTAAACATTTAAATCCAAGACACTAAGTTTCAGTTTTTCTGCTATGAAAGAGACAAACCAAACACCTCATATTATGCATATCCTCATACAAAAACTGTATTAGCAAGTGAAACTTTTTAACTAAAAATAATGTTCCTTATACCACTATAAGCTACATAATTGCAACTGATGTCAGCAACTGGTATTTTTCTTCAGTGAATGCTGATGACATGATCAGAAAGGTTCAAAGCTCTAAGGCTTAAGAAACTCACAGAAGCTACAAAAATAACACCAAAGGGAAAAAAAATGCCCTTTTATCAAATACAAATCATTCAATGAATACGAACACATTTTTGTCTCCAATCACACCTTATTACTGTCATGATTAAGGATAAACAATTATAATTCCCCTTTGGAACTGTCAGGAAACAAGCTTGTGCAATAGGGATGCTGATGTTCAGCGTAAATAAAATGCATCATACAGTCCTTTGGGTGTGCAGTGAGCTCAACATGAATAATCAACCAGCTGAAATTCATGCAGGTTTCAACTAAGCACACATAATAACTGAGACAGGATATGTCCCTTATAGTTCAATTTTAATTTAAAAGTTTTATCCTTTGCTCTATGTAGTTGTTTGGATGTATTCACTTTTAAAATGTTGCCTGCTGAATTTTAACAGTGCTTGAATTATCCTTTATACATTTCTTTTGCTTGGAAATGGAAATCTCAATTCTAGCACTAAAGATTGAATGTCTTGTATTCTAAATAATAACAAAAGCCACAAAGATTACATTAATCTTAATAATCCAATCCTATTTTTAGACAAGCTATTACATCCTAAAGCTTAGTAACATATTATTTAAATCTCACCCATAATCCAGCTGAATACTCATAGAAGCAAATCTATGCTATATCCTGGGTCAGTCACACAAAACAAATGCTATTTCATTTAAGGATAAAACTCTCCTATTTTCTTTCTCAAACCATTCAGTTTCCCATATTCTGCATCCAGTCCCATGCCTGGAACTCAATGAGAGGAAGAACATAGGAAATAATTGTTTCCTCAGTTCAACTAGTAAATCACACATATAAACCAAGGGAAAAAGTCATTCTGGTCGACCAAATGAAAAAAAACCAAAAGTGTGTCCCAAGCGGCTGAAATAGCATTTTATTCAAACATTAGATAAAAGTTTTGTTCCACCTTCAACTGAGTTTGGTCTTGAAATGTGATTTTTAGATCACATTTGGAATGTTTCATTTGCGTCAAGATAAAAACTAATTGTATAGGATGGTTTTCTCCTCTTCTTCATCATCATTCATTTCTTTGTTCTGTTTTTCCCAAAATAGCAATTTCCCAGAAATACACTACGAGTCCACATTTAAGCCACTTGTATAAGGAACTTGAATTGTGGGAAGAGAGTAATGTTTCTTTTATTTCCTGTACCACGTCCACAGCCATCATACACCGCATGGCACTTTTTTCTGATTAATATTTTTCCTTATTATTCCTCTCATGAGACAAAACATAGAACACAGCATACAATTTCCAAAAGATATGAGGGCCTGTCTTCAGAAAAAAACCTACAGGTAGAGTAAGCCACAATTAGATACACAGCTTTAGAGGAGGCACCTGATCCCATTCAGGCACACCTCATGCTCAGGACACCACAGCTCACCAGGAACAAAAGCACAGACCCCTGATAGATAACACAGGATTTCTGTACCCCTCCCAAGGGTCTCAGCTCTGTCACCTTCTGCAGGAAGGTCCCACCCTGCCCTGGGCTGAGTCCACTTCTGAGTCCGATACAGCAAACCCCGTGAGCAGTGCTGCCTGTGAAGGAGTTCAAGCAGCATTACCAGAAGAGGAATTAATTCAAGGCATGCCCTCAGAAAGCTCAGTTGTTCATACTCCTCCAGGGCACCTCTGCACAAATGAAACTTCCTTCTATATCTGGGTATCTGGAGGGAGGGCTGATAGGACTGCCTACACACGGCCTCTCATGAGGATATCTCAGTGGGTGTGGGCTGACATAAAAGGTATAATTTATGCCTAAACTTGTGTCACCTCATCAGCCAAATAAAATGTCAAGGGAAACTTATTTCAAGGAGTCAGGAAAACACTGTTTGCTGGGAAACCTAAGCATGAGAAGACAGACCTAAGTAATTGCATAAAGATTTGCCAGTATCAGATGGAAAAATAAAGTTCCAGGCATGAGATCACTGAAAGCTGAGATAATGAGACCTATCTTGTTACTGAGCTGTCTGTAAATGAAAATAAAATCCAGTAAGTTAAATTATACTCATAGGTGGCATTTAAAATCATCCTGAAGATTAACAGACTAGATGTTTACAAAAGGCTTTTGAAAATGTATTCCACAGGTGGTATACTGGAAAGGCTTTCCTAATGAAAGACAGCAACAATTATCAAATCATCATATGCTTGTTTATTACCAGAAGTCTTCAAGTTTTGTAAATCCAACATGACAGCAGTTTTTAAAGCTACATTCAATGACCTATTCACTCTGTCTTCAGATTTCTACCAATTTATAAACTCTATCATGCAACAGTTCAAATAACAGACAATTCCTACATCTAATCTGACAGCATGAGTAATAAAGACAGTATTTTTCTTCCAGTTGCTGACTGCCTCATACCCATGCAGTGGTGAAAATCAACACGTTTTGACCTTTTCAGCTACTGCTATGGCCTAAAGCAAAGAAGACTGCTGACAAGAAACAGTTGGGGAGAGGAAAAAGGGAAGAAACAGAATCACACACTTGCTCTACTGGGAAGGTGCTGTGAGGGAACGGTTTCTAAGGCCACTCGTTGTCAGGTTTTTCAGTGTGTTTCTTTGCATGCTCATATTAAGACTTTATTTGCAGTTAGCTGCAGTTTTTCTCATAGGTTTTCATGACTACAATAGGTATTCTTCAATTCTGTGAACATAATTAGGTATATTTTTATATGCTAATGTTTAGAAAGGAAATTACTATAATCCTGATGCAAGCCATCTCTGAAGTCCTGAAAAATGCTTCTAGCATACACAAGGTATATAAAATATGTCTTTGGTCTTTGTGGTTAGTCTCTTCTCTTCCGCTTCAAGTAGTGAAGAGCCAATACCTGTTTTCACCATTTCTGCTGTCTCCTGTTCTGCCTACCCCTAACTGGCAGCAGAGAGGGTGACAAGGCAAAGCCTGCCTTATTTGCAAAATTGGGAGTTACACAGAATAATTAATTTCAGGTGTAGAAGTCCTAAGCCAAACATCAAGGTGACCTTTCCACACACATTTTTCAAAACCTTGTGCAATCATTTAATCAGATGCTCTTATTGTGACTATTGCCCAAGTTCTGCAATACTCCTATACTAGCTGTCAATACTTCTGCAGTGGTTTCTCTTGGGGAATATATGCTGTAGCTTGAAAATGTGAGCCAGCTTCTCTATTTTCTTTTGACAATAAATAATTGATCAGTGATGCTCTCAGTACAAGTCTGCTCTTCCTCTAAGTTGGCAGTGAAGCACCTCCCTCACGAGCATTACTCACAAGGGCGCGCCGCTCCCATGGTGCACTGTTCCTTCTCTTTTCTCCAGAACAATGAGGAGAGAAGCCCCTGAAAGAAAGAGCCCATGAAGATTTCTGGACCCTCTTTTCACTCATCAAATCAGGCAGAGATTGCTGTTTCAAAATCCAGACTTTCCCCTTGAGATCGATACTCTGGTCTTCACTGAACTGATGGGCAAAATCTCAGGTAATCTGTCTGCTATTCGTTTGTGTTTTCCAACAAAAAGTGCCTAATGCTCTTACAGATTTTCACAAAAAAGAACACCCCAGACTGATTATCATACTGATAGTTGCTTTTTATCCCAATCTTTTTACAAAGGGTAAAACAAACAGCACCCTTGATTTTGCCCAATAGTATGTGCTGAGACCTGCAGCAGACTCAGCCTAATCCTCATTTCCGATACTGTCTTCCTAGTCTGTTTACAAATTACCAGGTGTATTTCCTCTAAGCAAGCTCAATCAGAAAATTTCCATACATTTCAGGTCAATGTCCCTTAACTGAAGATCACTAAAAGTACCTAACTCATGGCTGTTTTACACTAGATAAGAAATCATTGGTTGAAGCTGGTGCCTCACTAGAAGTATCCTGCCTACTGCTAAATGTTTGCCTTTGTCATTAACAGAATATAAACATCTGCTGGCATTGACAGAATAGGTAAGAGAACAGAACTGAGGTATTTCTGAAGGAAAATATAAAGACATATTAGGAAAATATAATGCTACAATAGCAAAAACATATCTTATTTTGTGGAAAAATAGAAAATAAGCCATGTGAAGATCTCACCACACTTACTGAACAGAAACAGACTGGTTTGTATATGTCAGTCTATCAAGTCATTAAAATGTGATAGACAAGGTCTGAAATAGCAGAAGTGAAGCACTATTTAATCATGTTCAGATAAAATAAATACAGGAAATGCCTGTACGAAAATTGCTGAATCCTGATCCCAGAATAGGTACAGTTTATGTAACAGCAGATGAATCTGCATCTTTTCCATTTATTTACCAACTCCCAAATGTTTCTGTATAGCTCGAATCAACTATGCTTTATTTTACTTCATCTCTTTATTTTGGAGGCATGTATTTTTCTATCATATTCCCACTTAAATCAATTTATCATGCTTGAAAAGCTCTGTGTACAGACTTTGCTTTATCACAGAATCCTCTTGATATTCCATCAGGAAAAATGCATCCAACTCTCTGAAATCATGCCAAATAGCAGACTTGGCTACCAGATAGAAAGCCAAGAAGACTGCACCACAAAAAATAACATTCAAGGAAATTAGAGCATGAGCACTGATTAAGCAAATTACATAGCCTATTCTGCTCCATCTAATTTAAATATAGAAATGCCATCATACAGCTCTCCAATTCTGTCTCCTAGAGAAATCCACTCAGGAAATGTACTTGGGTGGAGACAGGACTTGGCTGGGAGGGGTGGGAAAGATTGCATATACTTAAAAGAGGACAAAGAAAACATATAAAGAAGAACAAAGCGGCCATCTGATTTATGTGTTTTCTTTTACTTTAATTGTGTAAACCTAGAATAGATAATGTAGTTACAGGTAAAAAATATTTAACTATCTTTAACATGAAGTTCAAATTTCCGAAAGTGGCTGAAAAAGAGCTTTATACAGTTCCATATTTACTTTTTCACAGTGATATCTTACAAATCAAAGGATGATGTCATTGACAGTGCTTCAAACTCAATATAAGATCATAAAATAAAGACGCGTTTTCCTTTCTTCCTCTTTCATTATCACATGTAGGAAAGAAGTAGCAAATCACAACTTAGCTGGAATTTGCTGAACAATGCAGTGACAGAACACAACCTCATTCCTCTTCAAACTATTCTGCAACACTAACATTGCAAACCTGGATCTTTATTAGCAAAGTCAGCAGATACATCTCAAAAACAAAGAGCAGAACAACTAAGAAAAATGTACTATTTTAACATCATTTTTCTTACCACTACAGCCAACCTTTAAATTCATATTAACAGGATCAAGCCAAGTCTGGAATCATCTCTTGGGTCATGCACAAGAGGAAGAACAATTTCCTGAAGTTCCAGGTACAAACTCTTTCCTTTTACCTTCAGACAGTCACACCTCCTATTTTCACATACACTACTATAATGAGTGGAGAAGCAAAGATGTGCTCTTTGAGATAATCTCAGTTTGCATGACAGGCAATAGGAGACTCACCAATGAAGGATGAGGCTGGCTTTGTTCAGCTACAGGCTGCCTCCTACAGTGCTGCTTCTATATTGTGTGCATCCCTGACTATCTGCAGCATTTTTCCAGAGCAGAGCTTCAGCTGAGACAAAAGGTCATACAAGAGAGATGTCTGGGTTTGGAAAGTGCTTTGGCAGAATGATAAATTCTGTAATTGCAGAAACCTAAGTCTCTTGTTTCTGATTGCATATCTTAGCCTCCAAAGCAGGCAAAAAGCAAGGATTGTGTGTATTTAGTAAGTTGGAAGTCAGCAAGAACCTCTAAACCAAGTTCCTGCTCCACCCTGAGATGGCCACCTTGAAAATAAAGAAGGCCTGATACATTTGACCAATGTATCTTTGCATGAATATTATGAAACAGACTTCATCTGAAGAAACTGATGAGAAACTAGGTGTGTGCTGCTGACATAAACTGGAAACCTCCTAGTGCAGGCTGTGCTCTGACAGTGGGCTGAAGTCATCCTCCTCTGTAGTAAAATTCCATAAGGTCACTACAAGGTCTCTGCAGTAGTTAAGACTTAAAAATGGGTTTTAAGTGTAACTTAAATGACACATTGGCCTTATGATGACACTGTGCACAGCAGAGGCTTTATTCATGGTTATAAACAATTTCTTGTCTTCCCTCCCATTATATATATTGTTAAAAGGAGATTTGAAACAAATAAAGAAAAAGCTGATCTGTAACTCTACTTTTCATATTTATAACCTCTGAACACAGAAGTATGTTAGTCTAGAAATTTGTTTTCATCTGGAAGGAAACTCTGGGTTAAATATTAATTCCTCTACAATCAATATAAACCTCTTTAGCAGTTCAGTGGGGTCAATCTAACACTGTTTTTGCTTCTCACAGAAACAAGCATATATCAACCTCCAAAACTCATCTAACATCAAAGGCTTCCTTTTTCATAGATAATTCTCCAAAGTGTTTGTTTCTATTTAATTGTATGTAACAATAACAAGGATATTTAATAAGTGTAAATAAGTAAACATACAGTTTCCCTTATAACATTAGCCTTTTTTCAATGCTTTTTACATATTATTTTGATTACAGTGTGAGCTGCTTTAAAAGCAGCCTATGCAGCTCACTCAGGAACACTGCAGAGAAATCAAAGCAAGTACAATACAAAATAAGAGGGGAAAATGTAAAGACAAAGTAAACAATTTTATTTCAAGAAGTATGATTGAACACAGTCTACTTCCAGTGAATAGAAAAGTGTGTATTCTGACAGAAAATCACAATCAGACTGATATCACTTAACAGGAACCCAAAATACCTGGGCCTCCAATTCACCCAGCAGTCCTTGCAATGGCACCACTGGAATTACCTTGTCAGCATAAACCTCTCATGGGTCAAAGCTGCTCAATTCCGGAGTCCCTTTCATGCACACTGTATTTAATAAATGCTGCCTGTGACACTTCCCCACAGGAGTTCACAATAATGTTTCAGGTATTTTGTAACACAGTGTTTAGTTACATGGTTTTACATCCACATTTACAGTCTAGCATCTCATGGCTCTTTTGTTTCCTATTTATTTCATTTTTTGAATGGGCATTTCCTTCACAGTACAATATATAACCACAAAAAATGGTAAACTTGATTTTCGTTCCTTGTTATCAGTTTTCATCCTACCTACAATCTGTTGTGTTATTTATCATCAAGATTAGAGCAGCATTTGAGATATGCAGTGGGGCACAGTAATGAAGATACACTGTAGAATTTCTTAAGTGAAAAAAATACTAAGGAGATTTTAAGGATGAACACATGACCAAAAGAGAAAAATGAAACAAGAGGAACATGAGAAAAATGGAGAAATAAGATAATGAAGGGTAAACTACAGAACAAAACTAAACATAATAATCTTTCCAGAAAAAGGAAGAGGGTGAACAAAGAAGAGCATAACATCTTATCAGTCTCCTCCTTTGTCAAACAGAGTCCTGAAATCAGCTTAACTGGGGTCCAGCTTTGCTAAATTCTACACACAAAATAAAAGGTCAGATCCTGCCTCTTCCTCCTCCCAAACAGAAATGTCTGGAGTGCAGTCAGGGGCAGGATGCAAGCAGGCAAGTGACAAAGCACAGAAGA
The DNA here is from genome assembly GCA_013400955.1 of Drymodes brunneopygia. Lineage (NCBI taxonomy): Eukaryota > Metazoa > Chordata > Aves > Passeriformes > Petroicidae > Drymodes > Drymodes brunneopygia. Next base: position 658,442 of record VZTZ01028730.1, on the reverse strand, counting down.
TGCAGAATGGCACAATCTAACCAAACCCAAGATGAGAATGTCTCGCCAGGGATTTTTCTTCACATAAAGCAAGTATGATTACACTGGAGCATGAGGTAACTGAGAACAAGAAGTTCACAGCTTTGGCATTCATTGTAGGACAGACCTCCAAAGGCTGAAACAAAAACTCCTTAGGAAACTCTTTCCCATCTGAAAGAATGGTTTTAAAAGTTATCTATTTGATAGACAATTCATTAGGAACTGAAATAATTTTCTTAACTTTTATGTTTTACTCCACTGGAGCAAACAGCCATTTGTTCTGGGTAGCCCCTTGCACATGGCTAAAAATAATCTCAATAGCATATTGAAATCTCAACCTAACCCCTAGATGGATAGATTTCATGATGCCAGGACATACAGTAATACATCAATTTGGAAGTAAAACAGCTTTCTAGTCCACTGTTTTCAATTGTTCACTTCTTAGATATCTTTATATTTCCTGCTCATACCTTAAGGAATCATGTTTCATTTGTTTGTTTAAAGGATGAAAAACCAGTATTAAATATATCAGGCTGTGCTGGGGAGGCCCCACCACCTGCTTCTCATGAGCCCTGGCAGTTCTTGTTCTGAACCAACTGGAAATTACGTATTACAAGGAACAATACTTACACAAAGCTAACAGCAGTGCTAGATAAATACACAGTTCTTACATTGAGAGCAAACTAAATTGGTTTTCAGTAAAGGAGGAAAAGTAACAGTGCATGATATCACTGCACTATGACTTTCAGTAACTTCTGCAGATTATCATATGAAGAAAAATAGATTGTTTAAGACTTATACTGCAGATTTTGAAAATTCAACACAGGCAATACAAAATTCTTTGCAAAAAACCTTGCTAGGAAAATGCAGCAAATAATCATGAGTCTGGCTGTGCAGTGGCAGCTGAGAGGAGAAAGCACCTTGTCCACTTCTTTTACAGTGAAAAGTTCCTGATGATTTTCCCAGCCTTTTCATTAAAAGCATACCCAAAGTTTAATTGTTGCTTCAATTATAATTGTGGCCACCACGTGTCAGACCTCCTGTACTCAGGCATGGGTACAGACTCTGTTCTGCTTCTCTGCTTTCCTAATACAATGCAAACATTTTATCAAGCAGGCAATTCCTCCCTTTCCCCCTTCTTCACAGAAACTCTTCTGATTTCAGTGGAAAAAAATCAACCAAATTTGAGATAGGGTTCAAATAGGGTCCTAAAAAACAGAAATTAGTGATAGCAGAGAGGTCCCAAATAAAGTGTCACTACTAAGGGAAAAGAAAAGAGGGCAGCACTCTCAGACATCCCACTTCCCTGGTAACAGCCAGCTGGCTAATCCTCACAAGTATAAAATGCCACATACATTGTCTTCCATCAAATAGATGGAAATTCTGGCTTAGTTAGCAGAAAAAAGCAAAAATGAAAAGGAAATAAGCTTTTTCACTCCTTCCACTCACAGAAAAACTTTTAGATCATTTTTAACTCTCTGTGATTATATTTATATTCCAAGTTTATTTTGCAATTTCAAATCTTATAATTAGCAGTTCTTCTAAGTGTTTTTATTAAGACCATGCACAGATGTCCTACAGTTGTGACTTTTCAGGTTTTTGTGGACACTGGTATTGAAGGTGCTGAGCACCTGAACCAGGCAGTTGTAGCTTGGAATGAACTGCCATCACCTGCTATTGCAGTGGTGGAAAATATACACGAGCATTCTTATGCACTCCTGATAGAAGAAAAGCAGGTTTATTGAGGCAATCTGATATACTGTATCCTTTTTCTGACAGCAAGAAGAATGATTTTTGAAGCAAGTGTATTGCTATACTGGGATGAGACTTTCAATTCCTCTAGAAGACAAGACGAGGTCACTGGTAATACTAGAGCTAGAAGATGTCTTAATTGAAGGGCTACCTAATTTGAAACATCCTACACTTCAATCTATTTTTGTAGGGCTCTTTCTCTGTTGTGAAGCAAGACACACAAAGCTTGTTATTGTCACTTTGATCCTGTGCATCCACTCACCGTTCAAAGAAAGTCTTTATATAGAATATACAGTAAAATAAGCGACAGCATGAGTCACACTGCAAGAGTCTGTGATTCTTGAGTATTATGAGGCACCAGAGGAATCAACTGACTTGCATATGAGAACAAGGCATTAACCACCAAGCCACAAGAGTAACTATAGAACTGCCTTTAAGGAAGGTTTTATTAACAGAGAGAAAAAGCTGCCTTTACATGTAAATCCACTTAATTCTTCTGGTATCTTCAGACTTTAGAACTACATTAGAGACAAGTTTTGCAAATCATATTGTAAGAAAAATCAAACACATGGAAGATAAGGCAAGACTTTTTTCCATTTAATATAACTATTTTTTTCACATGTTAGTTGCTGTTTGTCTGATCTTTTTCCCTTTGATAGCACTGAGGGGAATTCAGTGTCATACAATGAGGAAACTGTACATATATGCCTAACATATTTAACTGGCTAGCTTCCAATTTACAAGTATTTCCCTACATACAGCTATTTCTTTGTTTAGGGAACATCACAAAACATAATTTTAGCATTATACTGTCTCTCCAGTTTTATAAACTTCAGAGTTTTGTGGAAATCTTGGTATCTTTTAGATAAAATAGGCACTGTTATCTCTGTCTGTTGTACAAGATTATCCTTTGCGTATCTTCTAAGGAGTTAAAGTTCATTATATTAACCTGTGTTGGAATGGATGCCCAGCTGACATCAATTGACAGTGTCACTGGCTCCAGCAAAGCTGATTTGCATTCACTGACCTGTTCCAATTGCACTGATGATCATCCATGTTCAGATAAATAAGACCAACTGTCCACTAGCCAGTATTGAAGACTAAATCTCATGAGATCACTGTATGCCATTCACTCACAATAACTGACGCTTGAAACAAAACCAGTACCAACTGGGAAATGTGATGCCCAACTACACTGCAACCTTTAGGAGACTTCCTGTTAATTTTTTCAGTGGGAAATTTAATCCTTGGGAGACAGCCTACATTCCAGCTGCGTCCTGGCCCTCTTCTATTTCCATGCTCCATTTCAGTGCCATACCCAGAGAGAACACAGACATGCACAGGACTTTAAAAGGCCCCCACCACATCCTTTGTGCTACAGAAGAATCACACAGCAATTTCAGAAATTAATTTCACCTCTAAACTTCAGGAAATCACAAGTTCCAAAAGAAGTAAACAAAAACTCTATGAAACAGGAATGACATATTGTCTTGGAAACACCTAGTGGTGTTTTCTCATGGCAAAATCATAAATTCACATCAGTGGCATCCCATAAGTTTAGCAAACTTGACAGCTATTACAGATCTGACATGATCAGAAAAAGCAGTGTGAACAGGCCTGCAGATCTAATGGATGACTACACTGCCCAGAAAGTGTCAGCATTGCTAGTTCAGATAGAATCCTTCCTGAAAACAGAAACAGTGGGAAAACCCAGACAAGAGGAAAAAGCGCTAGTGTCTGAATACTTGACAGGGAATTATTTGCCAACAATAGCATGGATAAAATCTGCTCTCTTAAAAAAAGGAAAATTGCCGCAAGTGTTCAAAGGTGTCTTTATAATAAAGAAGTCAGCAAAAAAGAGCAGATATAACCAAGATTCCAAGCAAGACCAATGCTGCCAGCACAGACCTGCTGATTTGCTCTGCCTCATAACAGAAACCAAGGGTCTGATGCACCAATGTGTTACTCCAATTCCAGGCCAGTGTGACATTTTTCCAAGAGGTGTAAAACTCACATAATGCTGATACATCAGGTTAGCTACAGCAATAGAGATGTAATTCAGGAGATGTTTTCAGAGTGTATACTAGTACCAAGATGACGGTGACCAGTAAAGCTGTTTCAAGCTACCAGAAGATGAAAGCTAAAAGTGACAAGACTTTGTACTCAACTGACACTCTTTGTTGGAGCAGCAGTCCCAGCAGACAATTTGACTGCCTTTTCTCTAACTTTCACAGAGCTATTTTATCTAGTTCTCTTACTATAGCCCTAAACAGGAAAAAGAACAGCAACACACATGCATACAAAGAACTCCTAAAGTGGCTCTGTCTATAGTAGAAAATGCAACTTAGAGCCTGACCCAAATCATCTCTGAATTTATGAACATGTTTTAGAAATTTCTGAAAGATAAAAGATGCATCCCCTTAAAACGATAATTCTCAGTGTCACATGTTAGGCTTTGCTTACTAATGAGAATTAGTATGTTTGATGTCTTCCTTTACTGTTCTCTTCTCATGCTTTGCAGCAGAATGATCAAACCTCTGCAGCTATGGCATCCAGAGGCCAGTTTTATGTGGCCCTTGCCACCCATCCCAGGCCACACTCCCTTCCTGCGTGGACAGGTGGCAGAGTTCAGTTTGCAGACACTGGAACAGCCTGATGGGCAGCACAAGACACTTGACAGCACAGTGGCCAAAAAACTGCTCCTCAGCACCTGACAGGAAAGAACTGTAGGCCAAATAAAAAGAGCCTGCAGTCCAGGCAAGTCCAGATGGGCACTGGGGTTATGCACAAGGGGCTCTTCAACTTCATCTCTGTATTTAGTGCATCACCATGCTTGTGAACACAGCCCAGCAGAATGCTCCTGAATTAAGTGCTTAGTATTTTAAAACACTTCAAGATAGATTAAGGATCACAGACACATAGTATTATTCTGACATTGCATTCCTTCAGGAGCAGACAGACAAATACCACAGTACATAATTGGGCTGGTATCTCTCTAAATCTAGATCATTAGAGCTCTCCTGAGATCCCCATCAGTGTACAAAGAACCACTCATTTGATTATTTTACAATACAAAACCCCCTGCATATATCCACAATGATTATACATTCAGTACAATCCCTTTAATGTCAGTACATCAAATGTGTTTCAGTTGAGATTTTGCATTCATTGTCACATTCAAGTGTGTTTTGTCTTGCCTTCTCATCTCCTATACTTGATCTCTCTCTTTAAACTTGGCATTTCTAGCAACCTCTCCCAGCTAGGTCTTAAAAGTAGATTCTTTTCTCTGTTCAATAAGCAAGAGAAGAGTATATAATTTCCTGCTTTATGTACAACATCTGGCACTGTAAAAAGAACCAGTGCAAATCTTATCCAGGCAGCAGAAAAAAATAGCTGAGAATCCTCCTGTATGGAAAAAACTCTGCAGCACTGGCTATAACACCTATTACATGTAATATGAAATCTTAGCAGGCTTCCTGGCAGAGGACAGTCTGTGGGATTTGATTGCTGTATAGCAACAGAGCACTGAGACAGGACCTTTTGTCTAACATTAACATGAATCTCAATCTGCTTTACCCCACATTAAATAAAAAATGTAAAAGATAAATAAGGCAGGAGTCTATGTTTCCATCGTTAATATTTTGGGTGATAGCCTACACAAAGCATCTGCAACAACATAACCTTCCCTATTTAACCAGCAAGCAAGCTGAAGGTACAAAATTTCCCAGAGCACCAGAATGACTTAACCACGCTGCATTTAGAGCAATAACTTAGGCATTTCAGAAACTACACAGCAATGACATTCAGTGGACTCAGGAACATAATTTAAAGATATTTATCATTCAAAACCAGTTACCTTAAGAGTTGTGCCTCTTAGGAATCCCAGCAGAAGCATATGACAACTTGGGGCTACCATGTGAGGTTAAGATCTATCTTTACCAAGACTCCAACTCCAGTAAGAGGGTTATTCAATGAAGATGACCTCCTATTCCAACACGGTCTACAACCATGATGGTGAAGTTCACCTTTGCAATGACAGCACATGGCAAGGGCAAGCAAATGCCAGCTGGGACAGAGACAGGAGTGATCTTACTGTAGCATTAGAAGCTTCATTTAGTTGTCCGAAGTATTTCACTCAGTTTCTGAGCAGAAAGCAGACTGGTTGATCATGGGCCCAGTGAGGCAAGAAGATTTGTTTCCCTGATTACACACTGGTAGACAGCCCTTCCTCACGGACTGTGAAGAACAAAAGTAAGATCAGAAGTTATTTGTCTCCCAGTGATTTTTAATTGCTTGAACTTTCCCTGCTAATAAAGCAATGTTGCTTTCCAAACCCTTTCATAAAATTCTAGCTCTTCAGTAATTTGTCAACACTCATCTGTCACATGGCTCCTTGAAAATGCAGTCTTCAGGAGGAGCCTGGGAAGGAAGTATCTGAGATATTGTCAGTGTCTGAAGCCAGAACTAATCAGTCCTTGAAGCCTTGGTAATTGTCAGGTTGTTTTACAGCCCATCTGCCAAAGCACTGCCTAAATAGGAATCAAATACCTACAATAGCCTGTCCTATGTGTTTGTGGAAATAATAGCCAAAATTAACCTGGAATGTTGCCATGCACTTACATAAGGTCATGATGTGGTTACTTGTCGGTACTGATATTTATTCCAGCGGAATAAAGTGCTATTCATGAGCTAAAAGCCAACCCAATGTTTTATTCAGAATCAAAATGCTTTCTCCAAAGAGGATGGCTTTTCCAAAGTAGTAAGTGCTGAGCCAGTTCTGTTCTGTTTAATGTCAGAGCAGCCATAACTTCAACCATTATGCTGGGCTGCTCAGGGCAACTCCAGGCTGGCAAGCCAGCACGGTCTCCCCAGGGCAGGAGTACAGCTAAAGGTGAGCAAGCTGGCACAAAAACAGGAACTTGGGTGCAAGGGTAACTAGAGATTGACAAGGCTCTCCTGGCTATACAGGAAAACCACCAAAGAAAGACTGGTGGGAATTCTAATTACAATTGCATTATAACTAAAAAATTTCTTGTCCAGCAGCATCACAGGGACAGTATATTCATCACAGGCCTCCATTCTGTCCAAATCCAGCACAACATACCTGGAGTGGTAACCAGTAACACTTTGGTGAGACCAGTAATTTAATGTACCACATGCATTTTTTTAAAAATACATTTTTACTGAGCTATTGATATTGTTCCACAATATTACAGTTTAAATTACAAGGGTACATGATGTATAGAGCTGATTCTGAGCACCAGTTGCTGATGTTAAAGAGACACTATTGCATATGTCTCATTACCAGGCCATCTGACCAACCCTCTAAATCTCCAGGAGGACCAGCCCTACAAAGATGATGACAACCAGCACAATTGTGTTTGGGGCATTGCTATGCAACAGTAAGGACAGGCCAGATTCAAAACACTTCTGTGCTGTGTTTTTCAAAATCTATCTTGAAAATCACTGAAAAACCCAGTCCTGGCTGTTCTGTGTCCTTTTCAGAGGTGACAGAAATCCCCAATATTACTAAAACCAAAGCTACTGCTTAAAATCAGGAAGTCCTAGGAGAGTAGAGGAATGAACCCACTGAGGCTTTTATGCTAGCTATAGAAGTCATTGCAGCTTCACCTTTTTCTAACCTTGAAATTATAAATAAAAGTTGTAACAAAACATTTTTTGAAATGTTTCTCCCCCCTAACATAGTAATTCCTACTTCAACAAACATCTCACATGCTAAGCTTTCATTAGGTACAACTCCATCAAAGGTACTTTTCAAGGAGTTCAAGTCAGTAATGGATGCAGTTATTCAATACCACCCTCTTGTAACCCTCTTAGACCCTCTTTCCTCCCTCCTGCAGTCAATCTTCATCAGCATCTAATTACTAATATTCCCAGCTTTAAAACTTTGTAGCAGACACTGATGATATTGAGTGGCAACACATGATGTTAGTCTGGTCTTTTTCTTCGCATTCCCTTTCTGAAGAGCCAGTGCAAACCCCAATTACACCCAAGCCCTTCACACCTTCCCATGCAGCCCATGGCTACTGGCCATGGTTCCACAATACACAGCATTCCACACAACCATGCCCTGCCAGCCACTGCTCCTGCTCATGTGCCCAACACATCATCTTCCTGGCCAGCTCTGCAAAGACTGGGAAGGGGGCGAACAGGGATCAGTGAATAGATTTGGGTCTTACAGACACTGCCACATGGCCAAGAAAGAACAGCCAGAAAGGGACAAGGAAAGTGTTGAGACAATTTTTGCCTCTTTTTTTTGTAACACAACAAAATATCCAGATTTTCCTGCAGTAGACCAATTAGACATTTATAAAAGTAACCAAAGCATACTACAAACCTCTAAAAAGCAACACAGCACTTGGTTTTGCTTTCCACTGTTACATAAAGTTGTTTATATATCTTAGAAATAAAATTTCAGCAGCCTTTCAATGGAAACGAAGATGCGTATGTAGGTCCATCCTGCATATACTCTACTCCACACTGCATTTCAGAGCACCTCACTGAACTGATTTAATTAACATCAGCCAGAAAAGAAAAATATGAAGGTGATTCAAGACCTATCTGTATGATCTTTCTTCTAGTTAAAAATAATGTCCTCTTCTCCACTGAAAGAAAAGCTCAAATGACAGCTGACTGCCATCTGCCCCGAATTTGCATGCAATGTCTCATTGTCTCCAACTGTATGAAGATGAATATCCAGATTAATCAGTCATTCCCAATTGTCTGTCTTCCAGATCATGCAGCACATTAAAAGAAAAAGAGAAATCAGTGACTGCAGTTGCCATCCATAGTGCTCTGCCTGTCTACATGGCTGGGAGAATCCAGGTACAAGAGGCTGCTCAGATATCTCGCTTCCACCAAGTTTCCTAGTTTGGTAGAGAGTACTTGGGAAATAACAATAGCCCTTCAGTCTTTATTCTTTCATTTTAGAATATTTTCTGCTGTTCTGTTTCCAATAAAAGTCAGCATGCAACTACTGAGAAAACAAAATTAGTCAAAGACCTTCACAGGAGCCCCACACTGAGACATAGTCAGAGGTTGCTTCTGGAGCCCTTTTGTGAATAATCTTAATTCTCTCAAGCTGTTACATTGGATTACACAACTTACAGAGGCAAAGGTAGCAATATCAAACTCATACACACCAAATCAACAGTCTCTTCTCTTTACAAAGTGCTATCAAGACTTTCAAACTCCCAAGTAAAATTAAACAAATCCAAGCTGTGCTTCTTTCCTTTTCCTGATGCCCTATTCCATGGTATTTTCTGCAGCAGACTGATACACTGTTAGGAGTTCTTCACAGTGCTACAGAATCTAGGTAACTGTACACTGAGTCTACCCGTTATTTTCCCTCTCCATACTAACTATCCTGGAGTATTCTGTAGAGCATATAGTAATATCTAAATATTTGGTTGTCTTTCTCATCCATTGGAGTATAAAAATGGACAGGCATTGGCTCTCAAAATCTTTCTGAGAGCAGATTTCATCAGCAGCCATTCACTGGAATTCAAAAAGAATGCAGCAGGCAAAAAGAACAGTGCAGCAGCTGCATGGGTCACAGGTACAACCACCACTGAATGACCATAAATCCAGCCTCCTGGTTTTGATATGGGGATACCCAAGTGAGGATCTGGGGTTTTATTCTATTATTTAGAGCATGTCCTCTTCTTTATTTCCAGAGAAGAAATTTAAACTGAATCTATGGCTGCATGTATGGATTTAGTAATTTTCAGACTATCTCTAGGAATAAAAGTGGTAATGAATGTATCTAAAAATCATCTAACTCCTTGTCCTCCCCTGAAACTCCCCCTGAAGCACTAACTGAATAATTTGCCAATTAAAAACTAGACAGTCCACACATTTGCCAGCCATTCATTTGTAAAAAGACACAGGGCACCCATTTTAATGCTGCAGTCACATTTTAATCAAATATTAGTCTTTGAGGTCTTTGAAGGGAGGAGATATGCTCTCTTTGACAAGCCAATTCCTAAAATAACTCCTTTTGCTTAGCAGTTAACAGGTCAAATGAGAATGCAGCAGGCAATGGACTAAACAGCACTTTCAACAAAAAAGACTCAGCAACATCAAGTGTCAGAAAGCACAGGCTGAGGGGGATGGGACAGTAAGCAGGACATGCATTAACTTTTAAAGTTTGCCATTGTCCAATTGTTTTTGGATATTGTGCATGACAGCGCAGGTCATCCACTGGAGCAGGAACCTTCAGACTAGGGGCTGCAATAGCTCAATGCCTCCTTGAAGCAGAAGTTCCGTGAGGAAATGTGACTTGATCTAATTTTGGAATCTGGAAAAAAGACAAACATCAGGAAGGAAGTTTAAAAAAAGTTTAAGGCCTTTCAAAGAAAAAGGAAACTCAAACCAGATAAATGCAAATAGCAGTAAGTCACCATCAAACTGCTGTGACGTCTCTTTGAGAACAGCACGTAAAAATTGCTTGTACCTCTCTGAAATATTTAAGACTGGGAGCAGGAAGTCACTACAATCTTTGGATGGGTTTGGCCCAATGATTTCCAGTTGTCTCTGTCTGTACTGGCAGTTCAGACCTTCATTTGTGTGCAACACACAGAGCTCTGTTATGTTAGGTGTTTACAGAGCTCCATCCTCTCCATTTCAGACACTCCTATCTATAGAATAACCTTTGTAACAGAAGGCTGCAATACTCCAGACCCCACAGACGATTAAAGCTAACAGACAGGAGATCTGTTAAGAAAAAAGCATCCTAACAGAGGAAACTACTTCCAGATTTCTGGGATAAAGAAATAAACCCCTAATTCCACATGACTTCTTCAGTACTGTGCATGCACTGTCAGTGAGAACTCTTCTCTGTCGGTGTCTGCAGGACACCTTTGGTCAACAGGGGGTACTCGATACAGCCTCACCCATAACTCCACCCAACAACAAGATCAGAAGATCAGTCAGTTCCTGTGATTCACCTGGTAAACACAAGTCTCTGAGGGACTTGTTTGCTGAATCAATTATCATTTAACACGTACAGTATTTGAAAATTACTGGGTCACAGAAAAATGAAATTAAGGCTTTATTGGCCATGTCCCAGTTGTAGAAAGTAAATCCTCATTATGCCCTAAAATGGTCTAATTTATATCACAGCGTTTTTCATATGGGCAATGGATGCATGCTGACCTCATAATGACACCAGAGGGCAAAGGTTTTCTCCCACTCTCACTTTGTCTCTCCTGTCCTCTTTCTCTTTCCCCTCCTCCCACCCCTCTTTTTCTCTGAAAGCCCTGTAAACTGTATAGAACTTATTTCGAGCCAGTGGAAAGGGGAAAAATCAGCACAGCAAAGAGGGCTAACTACCTTCTCCTTCCCTCATTCTCCTCCTGCACAGCGGCAAGCCAAACTGTAACAGCAAAGTCAAGAGGAAGGAAAAGGAACAACACAAACCATTTTTAAAACACTCATTCTGAAATGTCAGAATTATCAAACATAATTGAACAGAATTCTAGCTAGTGTTTTTAAAATGATAGAACATTTGCTTTAGGCTCTGCTCCCACTATGGGTATGAAATAGGCACAAGGGTCAATGAGATTTAACATTCAAGTAGAGGGGAAAATCCATATACCAATCTACCATATTGCCATTACGGATCTTCAACTTCTACAAATATATTCTGTAAACTTCAGACATTTCAGTGTACCCATTTTAGTATATCCTCTTTTGCTTTAATATGCCCCAACATTCCTGTGATCAATACTGAATTCATAAACTAAACAAGGCCCAGCTGGGTAAATAATGAGCACAAACACACCTTAGGAAGTGGTTATTTATCCTAAATCAACCCTCGAACAACTTTATACCCTGCTTCTTGGAATCAATGTAGTGCTGAAATTTCACATTTCAGGAATACAAATCCACATCTTCACCACAAGTGCTAATTACAGAGTTCAGCTGCTGCTTCTCTTTTTAAAGTAATTTCCCATTGTTCTCACACAGGCTATGAATGTTGTCAACTCACCTACGATTTCAGCTGAGTAAAGTATCTCACGCTTCCCGACCAGGGTGATGGCAGTGCTGCTGAATGGTCTTTCAGGGAAAGCAGCAGTGAAGCCCATCAGTAGTCATAGTTCTGCACTGCCAAAGTTCTGTGCAACCATGGTACAGTCAGTCTGCTAATTTTCCCTCTGACGTGTGTGTGTCAGTGCCAAATCTCTGCATCTGTAAAATACTTTGGCACCCCTGACAAAGAAGGACTCTGTGTAAAGGTCAGACGAATAACTTCCTTCTTGAGCAAAAACATTTTAGGATAATTTAAACAGACATGCAAGTCTAGCTATCTGGAAATTCTCACAGCCGCTGTTTGCTACCTAAACTCTGCACTGCTTAGAGTCATGTGTGTTCACATGATCCGCTAAGCTGGGAGCTGGGGGCTGTCTCTTGCTCTTGAACTTTTTCCTCCTGCACTTTACAATCAGTCCAGCAATGCTTTTATTGTGCAGTGCTGAGTACATGAGCATGCATGTAAAGGGCATATGATGGAAGCTGCTTCTAAATGGCTTATAATTATTCTGCTCTTTATTAGCATTTTTTTAGGAATTGAAACAAACTCATTGAAATTTCAGGACTTTTTTCCAAAACAACCCAAAAACTAGATCCTTAGTTTTGGTCCTTAGAATTTAGACTGCACTTTGCCTTACATGGCAACCACAGAGTAAGGGAACCATATGTTCGATTTTCATTTTCTCTAGATATGAAAATAGGTATACTGATTATCTTTAGAGTATTTATATCAATTTTACTTTCCCAGGATTCAACATACACAGCATACCTCATACAGGCTACACTGTTTTCAAGAGCTATTTAGAGGCTTCCTGTGAGTAACAAATAAAACATTAACTCTCTGAAAAGACATGGAGCTTACAAACTGGATCTCTGATGAACACTTCGGTGATGAGCATTTAGAAATACAAGTAATCATTATAAGAATAACATAACCCATCAAAATCCATAGGTCAGCCAGCTTTCTGTTTCTGTGTTGTAACAGGAACAGTGGCATCAGCATAGGGTGTTACAGAAGAATTAATGACTAGCTGTAATTAATGGCCCTGGGCTATGCCTGAGGCAATCAACTCCTCCCATCTACTCAGTAATCCCAGGAGATCCTCTGGTCTCCTTTGGAACGCTAACATCTAGTCTTTAATAAAATTCTTTCTACACAGAATTTTTGTGCTGAGATTATTTGGAGGACGTTATGTATATATAGGAATAAAAATACAGTCAATTAGGGAGAGCATATTAGAGTGAAAAGCAGTATCAGTGCTTTCAAGATTGAGTTCAATGGGAACAAATGCTCTCAGATAATAAAGAATGCAAGTAGGCTTGTATTTTTGATCACTTGCTCTCTGTATTTGAAGTGAGAGCTTTGCTGCATTAACAGCTTTCTATTAGTCTTGCAGTGCTTCAGTTCCTTCAGAAAGTCTGTTCTTTACCCCTGTTCAACTGTCTTGTTTTGCTACACCTCACTCCAGTACCACTGCTATCATCACTGCTGTAAAAATGCAACAGAACCTTTTGGATAGCTGCTAAGCACTTTAAAAATTGGTTATAATGCATATACAACAAAGATAATAATAATTTTAGTCACTACTGCCATGAACTTATTAGCACACTACAGATCTTAATTTGAAGTCAGAGAAAAAAGAGGCGATACATCATGTGTTATTTTATTCTCTGCCACAGTCTCTTTTCAATTACTTTTTTTATTCCACACCCACAAAACTCCCTTTGCAAACATTCACTGACTGCCTGTTGGCACAGACAGCAAACATATTACAGACTTTGAGCAAGAAAAGTATTGACTTCTTCTCAGGTGAGCTCTGTAAAACTGCAACAGACCCTTCAAATCTGGACCCTGGATATTCTCTTCCCTAGAAAAGCCTCGAACTGAAGAATAATCCATTTGACTGAGATGCAATCTGGAATGTTGCCATGCACTACAGAAGTAATTCAAGACACAACTAGCAACACATGAAACAGAGGTACCTCTGACTGCTGAGCACTACATACCAAGTCCCAGCAAGCTCAGCTCCACACTTATATTCAAATATTCTCTATTAACAGCCTACCAATAAATTAACAACCAGCAATACTCTCATCACATAGTATAAATATATTTGTCTCATGTGTGTTTAAGCTTTGAGCTTGTTTGGTTGTCAAATACTTTTGGTCAATTTCTCCATCCAGTGCACGCAAGAGCTTTCCCAGTGAGGTCCAGGTAATCTGTGCATATAATCTAATTGAAAAGGACAAAGTTCCGACTCCTGTCTCCAAATGATGAAAATTTTCATTATTACTAATAATTTTTTTAAGACATTGAAAAATCTAACCAGCATTTCTGTGTTCCTTCAATGACACAGATCCAGTACCAGAACATGGTACTGGATGTAACAGTTTATTGATTATATAGCAAAACAACAAAAATAGTAACAGGCATAGGCCAGACATATTTGCTACCCTGTTGTTTCAGAATTGTCCACAGATTACTTTAATATTAAAGCAGTCCTCTCCACTGTAAAATGGAGCTGGCAATTTTATCACTGCTCATCATGGCCTGGGGAAAATTATGCATTTGTGTACAATTATCAGTTTTCCATAGCCTTTCACTATCTGCAGATTTTTTTTTGTAGTGATGGTGATGCTACTGAGATGGTTAACTAACTTCCTCTCAAAAACAGATAAAATTACATGATGAAATGACAGAGTTTCTGGCAAGAGAGTTTCTGGCAGAGGAAGCAAAGTAGGAAATGCAGTTCCTGATATAAAACAGCCCACTCTGTCTCATCTAAGAGAAGGCTTGCTGCCTGGGTATTTCTCAAATGAAAAACTGCCAGGGTTTAAAACAACTGAAGCTTTCCTATTATGAGAATTATATGCTTTACAGATCATGATAATCCTGACTAAAATATGAAAGAGTCAGTCTTTCAAACTGTTCCTTTCCCTCAATGAGGTTACATTTACAGTTCAGTGAGTGGACTTGGATTACAGGGTCCTTTTTCACTTGAAGAGACTGAGAATATTTGTATTTATTGCAAAAGCAGCATTCAAGCACTGAACAGGAAATGTGGGAAATGTCTCCCTGAAGAAATTACTCAGTCCCTCAAGAATTTTCCTTCTATTATCCCTCACACCTTTCTTTCTGCCTCCTTCCTTCCTCCCACCACTCATCATCTGTCCAAGGAAAATAATGCCAGGTTATTTAATGGCCTTGTTATCATAAGAAGTTGCTATGGTACATTGGTATGCTGAGAAATAGGGTGGTTTGTGGTGAAAAGTGCAGCCTGATTCTCCATCCCTTCTGCTGGAAGTTCCACTGGAGTCACTGAGGAAATACAAAACTGAGGTAGAAACCTGGATTTTTAAAAAGAGCACTGGCAGCCCAGTACTGTGGACTGGAAACAAGGAACAACCACCCCACACCACTTTCCCTGCTGAAGCTGGAAAGCTGATTGGGACACAGCCCAGGTGTAGCATGAGAAGTCACATTATAACTTCTCCCACGGCCTTAATCTCTGTTATTAATGGTGAAGGTGAATTCTACATTTCGTTGCTCACTTTTCCTTTCAGTGATTGCTCCCTCCATCTTGCAGTTATTTGTTTAGATTTTCAGCACATAAAAATCCTGGCATTGCCACTATGGGCTCTGAGCCATCTGAGCAATCTTCTTTAAATACACTAACACATCATCCATATGGTTATCCAACATGTAACTATTTACTTTCCAGGATAATCACAGAGGTAATAAAAACTGCTAAAAGCTTCACAAAATTTCACAAAAGACTGTCACCCTAACTAGGAACCTATGATTTTCACTGAATAGCAGAGTTTTAGGCATTGGGCTGAATGACGCCTTTTTGAACATACCTTATTATATGTTTTCCTTAAAAAAGACTGAAAGATCAGATGAGTGGCTGTCCTTAGGAGCTACCTGTTTGAGATCACTGTTGTGTGTGCCCCAGCAGCCTGACAGCATGCAGTTCACCATTCTCTGGAAGCTATCCACTTCATAGACAACATTTAGCAAGGCTGGGAAACCTATCTGAAAACTAGGAGAGATACCAAGGAAACTCCTTTCCAAGTATGATCTTCCTCAGTAGCTTATTTTTAAATGGTTTTCAACAGAGGTTCCAAAATTTGGTAGAGGACCCAGTCAAGGTAGAAATAATTTTCCATAAAAGCTGTAATTGGTACTATTTCTTTTAGAGTCAACTTGGCAGAGCAGATAAAATTTTTTTGCCCCTTTCAGAGATTCCCTGTTTCCCTAGAAGACAGTGACATTTGGATGAGAGATCACTTTGTTGAGACAGTTACAAATGTATTTTCTTCACAGCATGTGCAACACTGTCTGAGGGCAAAGTACTTTATCACAATCTTCTAAGTGTACTTCTGTCTGTACCTGATGCTGCTGATCGTGGCTGCTTTATGCACTGTAGCTTGTGAGCTAACATTTTATGCCAGAAGTTGGTTGTGAGTATTCCAGACACAATTTCGTAGATGGATTAATGATTATTGAACTTGTGGAACAAATCAATGAGCTCTTAGGCCTGCATGCTTTCAGTTAAGATGGAAGCTTTTTACGCATGCTTAAAAGACCTACAGTTCTTCAGTCTCTTGGGATACTTGCAAAACTCTGCCTCTTTTTATCAGAAGTGACTAAATCCAAAAAGGACTGGGAGGAGGAGGAGGAAGATGGAAAGCGAGGTCATTCCTTTTTCCAGATTTCATAAGCTTTGGGATGGGCACACAATATACCCATTGCACCAATATAAAAGTTCACTCTCTCTGCTATCACGGAACTTGACAGGCCTCTTCTTGGGGCAATGCAGTTCTCTTCTGCCACCAACAGAGTTAACAGGGGTCAGACTTTCAACTTCAAGTGGAAGATGTACTGTTTTGTAGACAGAAAACTAGAAGAAATTATATTTAATCAACACAGTTTGAACCGCTATGACTGTATGTTTCTCAGGAAAGCCTGCTGTTCGTGTGAGATGCCACCATAGGACTCATGTTGCTTTAAGGTTTCAGGCCCTGTCTTGGCAACTTTGGTTGGTAGGAGCTTTTCCATTGAACTCAAATGTAACAAGAATATTTTTAAGTTGTTTTCCTAAATATCATAAGTAGAAGCAAATTCAATATGCTGAAATTGGCATCAGGAGCCCCCTGCAGCTCTGAAAGTGCAGGTATTAGTGTCCATTAGCACATTTCAAAGCACAAGAAACTACTTAGCATAAATTTATTGACTAAAACTGAAAGTGAAAATGAAGACCATGTTGGAGTCTAGGGAAAGAGCTTTACAGGTAACAGTGAAACAGCCTAAGAGACTGATAAACACAGAATTTCACCCCGGAGGAGGAGTATGAGCCTTGTTTTGATAAATGGAAAGTTCATCAAGACCATATTCAGTCCACAATAGACTTTTGTCTCTTCACTAAAAAGGAAACTTTTAGAAAGCAGTTACCTAATTCCGGTTTTGTCATATGCATTGAAATTAATTTAGCATTTAATTTAAGTGTGACTACATTATGAAATTCACAGAAACACACTGAAGCAAATATTTGCTTTAACATCAACACAACTATAGAGCATCTTAGCAGATACAGGACTTCTAACTCTTCAGAGTAACTTCAAGACAAGGAAAACGACTTGTTTCATTATCTTCGTAAATCCAAATAATCCTCTGCTGTTCCAATGAACACAGATGACAGAAAAAAGGATGTCTTTATTTTACCAACAAGAAGCCCAACTCCATTAAGAGGAGCCAGACTGATTATATTACTCTGTCACATGTGTAAGGAGAGTATTTCAAAGAACAAAACGTAGGAATCTTTGCCATGGAGTTTACAATTTAAGACCGCATTGGGTACATTAGAACAGACATAACAAGATCAAAGAAATCACCATTCCTCTTTGCTTCCTGTTGCTGTACAGCTTTCCTCTCTTTTTGCATTTATTATTTTCTAAGTCAGACTCCTAAAGCTACAAGTTCCCAAAGGGACCCCAGCTTCAGGGGCTAAGTACAACTGAGGGCCTGTGTGCTCATCCATATGCACATCTGTACAAAAATAAACTCTCTACTTGGTCCATGTTTCATCTGCCAGTTGGCTACGTTGGTTATTTATTCTGTTGAGAAGAAGGAACACCCTTTTTGCAATATAGCTTTACCTTCCCTCTTCTCCATTTCCATCCATCTATCTTGTAGGAAAGTTGCAACTACTAACAGATAAACCTTAACTTTTGTTTTGGCTAAGACCTACAAAAATAGCTGTGTTACAAAATCTGAAACTGGCCCATACTCTGAGTATTTGAGGTCTGTGAAGGGGACAACAGCCACACAACTATCCCCACATTTTACAACTGCTCAAAAATAAACCATTTGTAGACACACTCATGGCAGGCTACTTCTGTTTCTAAGCCTCCTGCTACTATATTTGGCCACAGTTACAACACTGTAAAATAAACAGATCTTCCTCTGTATCTTTATACCTACTTTCTCAAGCTCCTATCACTGAAGCACCTTTCACAGCTCCTTTTTCATATTTCATAAATTTGTTTAAAGCCACTATCTTTCCCAAGAAATAAAGAAATAAATATAGATTTGTTGGTGGGTTTTTATAAATGCTTCCAAATTTTCCTTGCACAGCAAGACCTGCCTTGGGTTTCCCTGCCTTTTTGCCTAAAGCCATGAGAGACAGCCTGAGATTTCACATCAATAGCTTTTACTACACGTTTTTTTCTCTTTGAACAAAGCATCATCTAAACATCCGAACAGTAAAATTCCATCTTTCCTTTTTATTTTCCCATGCATTATTTAAACATGCTGCTCTGAATTCTACAATTAGGGTATTCCTGGGTAGTTACAATCAACATCTTTAAAGTCAGATACAGCAGGAAATGTGTGCTCCCCAGGGTAGTTTCACACATTTGTTTGCTGTATAGTAGCCTCAATTTAAATATGATAATCTAATTTAGTAAAAATGAACTGAAATCAGATTTACTGCAAAAACTTTTAAAATTTAATTTTCAGACTAGCAATCAATGCTTATTCAGTTTTCATCTTATCCCTGCCCTCCCTTTTTGCAGATGCTTAAATGACACTAAATTAAACAATTGCACAAATTTTTAAAAATGTAGGAAAATTACCATCTGCACTAAATTCATGAATAAAAAGGTCCAGAGAAATCAGTCTTTATAAGCATTTTTCTTAACAGAAAAAATTTATAGAAAGCAAAAACTCTCACAGTAGAAATAATTTTTAAATTTTTTTTTCTGGCATTCTGTCTTTCAGATCATTTTGAAACATAAGATGACAGAAATTACACAGGGAGATCTTACTCAAAACCTTATTCAATTCCCAAAATAAGAATTACAGGATTAAATATTAAAACACCTTCAAAGAAAGAACTATGTTGAGACACACAGCAAGAAGCCCATTACTATTCACAGACATAAACAGTATCGAAGTATTATCTGCTTAGTATTACACTCCATTACATGCTCCCTAAATCTATGCAAAATAAAAATATACCCCTGTAAATAACAAGAACTGCAACAGAAAGAAACAAAAAAAATAAGAAATCTTCAACTTACATTGATGTGTTATTATAGGTCGTGCACAGCAAGTAGCCCTAAGGATACATTTTAGGTTTTTTATCCATGCTCCGTTCTTGTTGCTGATGTGACCACTTAGGCACATGGTCAAGTTGCAATCAGCTTCTCTCTCAGTGATGTATGAGAGCTGTGCTGATTTATCTCGTCCTTCTGCAGCAGATTAGCACTAATGTTTCTGCTTCTGTATCCTACCTTTCCTCAGCCCAGACTCTGCATTACCATTGGCAATCCGAATTAAAGAGCCAGCGAATGTAGCACAATTTTTTTTCCTTTCTGAAACCATTGAGAAGCAGGTAGTCTCACACAAATAGAATCTTCTATCCACTGAGCCTCTTTTTTAGCACTTTTGGCAAGAGCAGTAGTCAGAGAGACAGAAGAATGGTTCCAGTATATCTGCTATAGTCTTCTGGTGATTTATTCTATTAAAGGAATATTCTCCTATGCAGATGGCCCTAGGCAAGAGACGGCTGTAATGCAGCAACATTTCAGCCAAAATCTAGGGATTTTCACTCTGTAACACCAAGGTATTGTGTTACACACAGTGAAACTCTAGTTTATCCCAAAGAAGTGGACAATGTGAAATTAATTCATGAAAACAGGGCTTATGAGGAAAAAAAGCAAGTTAAGAGTCTTATATGTTAAAGGTACTTACTATGTAAACTGATTAGGTTAAAAATTATTTCAGTGCCTTACAGTGTATGTAATTATTACAAATTCTCTCTTTTTGCCTTAGGATTGACACATTTTACACTATGGGATTGGCAAATTCAACTATTAAAAGTATTACAAAGAATATGACTGGATCTTTTTGCTACTATTTTCACTTTGCAGTAAATGCCTACTATTTTAGCAGTAAAATACAATTGTTAATTTATGATCTTTTCAATTCAAGACATCATAAGACACAGCTGTTTAAATTTTCATTAGGACTTTGAAAAATATTTAGGAAAAAATGGATGTCTTAGACCATCTAGTCTTGAAAATCTGAACACTCTGACAGGTCTGCTCACTGTCAAAATGACTCATATCCCTGCTGTTCCTAGCTGCTACTCCTTCTGATGTATTTCTCTGTGTTTTTAAGAACCAAATGTCATACCTGAATATTAAACAAGAAATATGTCCTGCTTAATCATTAGCAATATCTGAACGGCAGAAAAATTTTAGCTACTCATAGAGACCTATTCTGTGTGTATTATGAGCACTCATTTTTAAAAACCTTTATATGGACTGTCTTACCCCAACCAGGAAAGAAAGAATGAAATTGAATTAACTCATTAGTTTAAAAAAGATGCTAAAACAGATGACTATTTTTGCTTTAATATGAAAGTCTGATGTAGTAACATGCAGTTCAAAGTGCTTTCTGGATTGTACATATACTGATTTTTACACCAGCCACAGGAGCACACAACCTTGGGGACTGTAATGTAATAAATACCTAAGCATGATCATTTAGCAGAGAATTTGTTCAAAGGCAGTTTTAGATCTAGGTGCAGGACTGCATGAGACTACTTCAAGCTTCCCCAGCTTTCCTCCTCTTTTTGTGTGTTGTTGATAAGGAATGAAATGTATGACTGAAGAAGGGCATCCAGAGAAAGTGACAACCCCCTGAGGAAAGGTATGTGAAGATAAAAAAGCTTCAAGGCATCCCCAGTACTGAGCTGACAGTCCCTGGCCATTGCAATGGAAACACTGAGGGGCTGATGTACCTTCAGCCTCATGTCCTTCTGGCCTTCAGAGAAATCTGCAAATGCTGAGCAAGCATCCTTTGGTTCTGAATTTGAGAAGTCTCTCTTTGTGAGAGGTACCTACCACCAGACAGACGTTCAAAGAACTGGAAGTCTCTGTTTCAAGAAAGATGGAGGTTGGTGCTAGGCTCCCATCTGACTTTGAATCCTCCTCAGGACTGAGCTCATCCAAAGTGCAGCAATTCTAGATTCAGTTGTCTTCCCTGGGGAATAAGATTAAAATTCCCAGCTCTCATGTCAGGACACTATCCTAAAGAAACTGCTATTCTACTAGCAGTGCTCGTTAGGAGTGTTTCCCCCTTTCTGTGGAGAAACATGCTACAATACA
Organism: Drymodes brunneopygia; assembly: GCA_013400955.1. Classification (NCBI taxonomy): domain Eukaryota; kingdom Metazoa; phylum Chordata; class Aves; order Passeriformes; family Petroicidae; genus Drymodes; species Drymodes brunneopygia. Next base: position 636,941 of record VZTZ01028730.1, on the reverse strand, counting down.
ATAGAAAACAGAAAGATTCACTGCATCAGACAGGGCAGAATGATGCTGACCTTCCTAATAGGGTTCCACCAACACAACAGGGTGTGACACAGATGTTGCAAGGAAAAGTGGAAAGTGCTGTCAGTTCTGAAGGAAGTACCAGTTGCAAGGACACCTTTTTCCCTAAGAACTGAAATAAAATTTGGATCCCATGGTTTCATGTATGTCCTTGCTGTACCAGGAAAAGGTATTTAGCCAAAATACTGAAATCTTTAAATCTGGTGTGCAAACAGCATTGGAGCTGCTACTGCAGATACATACAGAATTACTCTAAAAAAAATCAACTCCACTTGAAATATTTCCATTTCTATTGTCCCCAAACTGCCATCAGATCTTTGTTTGGAACCTCATCACTCTGATGGTTAGAAAGCAACTTCTAAAGTACACTCAACATCTCAAGCTGCCTTAGTACCCATCTGCTCCTGAGCAGCACCATCCTTTAACAGTTTACATCACCTTAATGGTGGTCTTGTGTACTTACAGGCAGCAACCAAACCCCTTATCAGCTTTCATATCAATAGATTAACCCTGACACGCTCTTTTATCATGAAAAAAGATAGTCCATCTCCCTTACCAGTCTAGTCCTTCTCTTCAGCTATCCCTATCTGAGCTCATCTCTTTTAAACCTGGGAGAGCAGAACCATGTGATCCACTTGCACTGAACACAAGAGTTTATTTTGGTAGACCAAATAAACTGTGGGTTTAATACATGGTGCAATAACATGTAAGCCTCCTACTACCTTATCTTCAGCAGCTGAAAACTGCATATTTGTCTGTAGTGAAATTCTGACATATATCAATTGGGATGTGTTAAAATGTATTTTCTTTGCTATACTACATGAGGCCATGAAGTTAGGAATTAACACCAATCAGCACTGACTTATGTCGAGTGCTTATGGATGTAACATTACTGCTGGCACACCTTGCTTAAATCCCAGTTTTTTTCTGAAACATCATATTGCTTTGATAACATAATTTCCAGTTCTGTGAAAAAAGCTGTCTCCATAACTATTCAGCAAGGAGAAGAAAGAATAGCCGTTACGTCACTGTTTGCACTAAAAAGCATCATCTGTCCTTTCTAAGCCCCAGTGGTTTCCTTAAGTGTTACACACAAGCTATGCAAACATCACACTAATACTCCAAACATGCAAATGGATTATATGCATTTCTACAGGAAATTACTCAAGGCAATTGAGAGTGTAAAGTCAAACAAATTATCATCTATAACTGAAAACATGCAAGTAACTTTTAATTAAACATGACTCCTCTACTGAAAAAAAAAAGCGCATTAAAACCCTTCTAAAGGGGAAGATAGCTAAAGAGGAGGGGGAAGTGGGAGGGGAAGGAATGAACAAAACAGTTCTGTGAAGAGGGTGTTGTTCACAAAAAAAAAAAATTTACAAAGCAGACTTTTAAATGTATTTCTAACTTATTATTGATTCAAGCAAACATACATGCAGGTTAAAAATGCAGGTTCTCACAACCACAAATAAGATACTAGAATGCTTATTTATGCAAGCAACTGATTTGTTTAAAATGTCAAATATTAGATTGAGACAAGCAGGAAGAATTTTGGAGTTAAAATGATCAATAGTATTATTAAATATTAATATAGAGACATCTAAAATCTAGTAAAAGCTATACACAGAAAACCCCTCAGCCAATCCCCACAGTTTTTAAGTCACAGCTGGAGGCCCATCACAGAAAGGGCACCTATCTGCCTCTGCTGAGGTCCCAAGAAAGCTTAGAAAAGGGAAATCTCTTCAGCTGAGAACCTGTGGGCTCAAGTGCTGCATATTGATGCACCTAGATGTTAAAGGCTTGTTCAACCATTCAACAATCATCAAAACATTTTCAAAAAACAAATGTATATTGTTTTCTCACTTTGCATGTGGAAGAAGCAAGACAGTAAAACTAAATATCTTGACCAAAATTGCAAGAAGATGAGACAGGTTTATATGACTCGTCTTTCTCCAGACAGAAATCACAATAGCTGCATAGCAGAGCTGTCACAACTTTAGACTTTCCACAGGGAAGAACACAGGAATTTATTGCTAGTCTGTCTAATCACTGGCAACCTATTCCTCCTGCTGTCATGACATGGAAAAAAAACAAGGGAATATACAAGTTTCCAAAGGCCAGCTCAGAGCTTGCCCTACATTTTAACCTCAGTCAGCAAATTATCCTAGGGATAATGGTATTTCTGCCAGCAAAAGCTCTTTTGCAACTATTCCTTATACCAGTCCTTCATTAGGCAAACTCTACTACACAAAACCCCCATTTTCTCAAGCTAACACTATGACATTTTCCCCACAGCCCGGCCAACAAAATTTATAGTATAGACTATGGTTTTAGGGAGTAGAAGACCTAATAATGCTTAGGGAAAATAAATCAGTGGGAACACTTTAACCCCAGGTATCCAGTCTACATCTCAAGGCTCTCTCTGCAAGAAATAAATGAACCTTTTTTCAAAATTAAAGTTGAGCTGGGATTTGAAATACAGAAATCCCTAAAATTCAGGGTAGTGCTCCAGCTGCAAACTGCATAGGCCACAACATGGGCTATGTAAGCAGCAAGGATAAAGAACAAAGCTGAGGTGATTACATGCTGTCCCATGGACTAAAGGACCCACTTGCCAAACAAAACTGATCTAAGAACCACTGGAAAAAGCTGAATGTACAGAAAGCACAAGCCTGTATCTTATCCTTCTGAACTTTTTTCCTTATAACAGTTTCTCAATTTTCTCAAAATGATCATATATGTCTACTTGCATTTTAGTGCCATTGTTGTGAAATGTCCCTTTCCCACTTCACATCAAAGTTGAAAACAAAATAAAGGTTGACAGTCATAAAGTATCTTACTGCATGGCAATATAATTGTGTAAGTGTTTTATTCTTTACTTTCCCTTAAAGAATCTCCAGCATGCTGAATCTATCATTAAATGTATATTTAACAACGAAGAGAGATAAAATTAGCTTTACAGCCTTCAAACCCACCCAGATGAATGAGCTTCCTCATTCGATAATGGGGTATCTGCCCAATGGACAGATATGGCCTCACAAAAAGATGTTTAGCTTCAGAAAGCCCAAGTGTAAAGGCCACTGTAGGACACATTAGACCTCATTTAGAAAATATTAGAGGTCAAAATGCAACTTGGGTGAAGAAAACAGGGAAAAATTGTTTTAGCAAATGGAGACAGATACCCTAGGTAAAGAGGCAACACTTCATACAGTGAATGTGGAATAGATTTCTTACCCAGAGATCAATTGCCATGGGTTGTACATCATGTACAGTAACTTTCTTCACCTGCAACTAAGTTTGGAATAAGTAAATTTAGACATGACAGGTACACTGCTTCTTTTCAATGGGGATTCTTTCCACATTTTTCTTTGTTTTTAACAATCCTGGATTTAATTATAACTCATTACCTCTGTATAGGTGTCTATGTAACCCTCACTAGTGACAGCTTCTCTGAGCACAATGGCAAAATGCTCTTTTCTCAACAATTATCAAATTCTAGCATGTAAAACTGATAGTAAATATCAGATTAGGCATGTCCCAGATACATATGAAAGACAGGGTCACATAATTCTGTGTTCCAGAGAGCTCATACAAAGAAGCATGATGGCATTTCAGGTAATTTAAGAATAGTTATGGGATTTTTTTTTCTTTGAATTATGACCAAACATAGACATGACCACAGTGTGCAAACAGGGATATTGAGGACGGAGAGAAATCATCTGAGGGTCATGAAAACAGCTCACAAAAGAACCAAAGAATGAACTCTGAAAACAAATTCTGGAGGGGAAATCAGAATAAGTTTGTTAGTAGCATGTGATGCACTTGACTGTGGAATGTTTCTCTACAAGCAGCAGCCATTTACAAGCCATGGCATGGATATTTAAAATGTGCAAAGACGTGTAGCTCTTCCTTGATAACACATTATGTAAAATGGGTACAGTAACTAACTCTGCTACTGCATTGGTGTATTCAGACACATCTGCTTAATTGTCTACACTTGTACTACATTTCCCTCCTTTAGCTCTGCAGAGCAAATACACTAAGAAATACTAAGTGATGGCACAGTTCTCACCATCTTCAACAGCAAAAGGACTATTTCCTTACTTTTTCATGATTGCTGCTTATCTAATAAGATCTAAATGTCACAGAAAAACCTAAGGAGAAATACCCAATAAACCCTTAAGCAGAGATCAACAAAGCTTCCATTAAATGCCAGCAGGAACAAAAATGACAAATGTAGAAAGAGAAGCCATATTAATAAATCTGTGGAAGAGACAGATACCAGAAAACCGTCTGAGAAAAAACAGCAGAAAGAAAAAGGGCATTTAAAAAATATTTCACGCTTCTAGAGAGGATACAGGCTTGAAGAGTATTGGCAGAAAGGAAGAAAAGAGAAAGTAAGTCTGCACTGAGCTTTTAATCTTTCCTTAATTGTACTGAGAGTCTCCAGCATTATCCCCAGAGAGAATTAAGCATAAAAGACTAAGTTACTCAAACAAGTTCCTTTATAACAAGTCCTTTCAGAACAGCATGACTTCTTTGAAGGACTCAGTTTCTGAAAGACTAGGTCACACAAAAATCATATTGTAATGCATTTTTTATTATGCTAAAACAAAACTGTACCTGATTTCACAAACCTGCACTCAGGAATATGTGGATAGGGTTCTGTGAGAATTAAGAGAATAGAGTTTGTTTGTCTATTTTGGTTAACACTTCAAGGAAATGGCTTGCACCGGTAATCAGAAAAGATATTTTTCAAAAGTCAAGAGAGTGGTGGCATGCAAAATTAAATAGAAATTACTCAGGAAATGGTGAAAGGTTAAAATGTCAGCAAGTTGAACTATATCAGTAAGTACTAAATGCAGGATGGTAAAGTTTCACTTTCAGTGTTTATTATCACCCTCAAACAACTGTTACATAAGCCTGGCTTAGAGCTATGTACAGCATCTAGAAAGAAAAGAGTATTTTATCAATGTAATTTAAAATTAAGTAAAGTTCATTCAGAAGATATTTAGTGTGTAAACTTCTGTTGGTGAGTTTCAGCTTTCTTTCAACCTCTTCACGTGGGATTTAACTGAGAAAGTATTTTAAGCACAGTTCAGAGGAAATACACACTAATGGTCTTATCTAATCAGGCATGGGATAAAGGACAAAGAAACTGAGCCTTAAGCACTACACCAGACTGACAGTATGAATCCACGTATTCTGCTAAACCACTGATTTAAATGACAGCCTGTAATAGAAATACTAGATGAAAACTCCAATTTTGTGAAGATCCAATTGATGACATAGTTCAAAAATACACAGAACACGTGCCTTAAAAGGCACCACATCTTATGTGATGTTCTTGAATATTTGTGGCATAAACAACCATTCACCAAAAGAAAAATATTTATCCAGAGGCACACTTGCTTCCCTTAAGATTTGCACACTTCTGAGGGCCAGCAGGCTCTTTCACATTGCTGAACAGATTTCTAGGAATTTTGTAGATCACTGAACTAATGGAATTTGAGCAATACGCACTAACCCTGAGAAGTGTAACTGCTGGAGTTTTACTGCTCAGATTGAAATGAGGATTGATTCAAGTGCAAGCACATGGACTATTCGGGGGTTTTTTTAATCTCTTTCTTTTCTTGATATCTGGGACTGCCCATAATCAGCACAGATTACAGGCTGAGCCCTGTAATTCTTATTCTCTGCCACAGGAGAGATATTTCATATTTAGGTCTTAGTTTTCTACATCTTCCTTTTTAAGTGTACCTCAGGGATGCTGGGAGTCTGTATGGCTTTGATATGATTTGCCTCAGTACAAGTGCTGGGCTGACCATTTTGTTAAGCACCCCTGAACTACGCAGCCACAAAATCATTTGTGTGATTCCAGCCTCTTGCTCTCACATTGTATCAGCTGTGTCAGTGGGTAGAAACTGTTACAGAAGGGATAAGGCCAAAGAGAATTGAAACCTATGGCCACCAGCCTGTGCTGCATATCATACAAGGAGAAAAAAGCAATTAGTAATTACCTGGGTTGAAATCTCACAATGCTCATTGATTTCAATATGGTGCTGTTTCACCACAGATGAAAAGCAGGGAGGAACCAGGCTAAGGTTTCTAATAATCACTGAACTCTGATTATGACCAGGAAAAGATACCTATGAGAACTGTACTATCTAATGCAAGCAAAGGGCACTCTTCTTTTGAACCCATTTATTAATCCGTATGCCTAAACAATTCGTAATGTCTGAGGTTTAGCTTCTCTTAAGTTGCTGAATACCCATTTCAAGAGAGTACTTACTAAGAACAGAAGAATTTACATTCCACTAAATAGGACTTGTATGTTTCATTATTCTTGCTCATGGAAGTAAACATTTTTAAAATATTGTTACAAAATGTTTGATAACTACACCAGACTGTGGGAATAAAAAGCAATAATACATATTACAATACAAACAGCCTTGCTTTCAGCTTGTGTTAATCTGTTTAAGATCATCCACTGCCACAGATCTCATTGTCAAGGATCTCTAAACTTTTTTTCATGCTGACAGGTTTAAGCTAATGGATTTTTAAAATGTCAATATTAAAACATATCCATTGATCCAAGAAATGGTATCAGATCATTTGCCTCACCTATTATATAGTACACGCAGAAAGCACATGTTCAAAGCAGAATGAAAGCACACACTCTCCACAGCAATGCCTTGGAGGATAACACCACTATATCAACTGCTGCAAAACAACAAAAAACTCAAGCTTTTAAGGGCTTACTTATTTTTCTCAATAACCTGGAGACAAACAGTAACAACAGATAAACCTATTGTGTAAGGAAGAAAAAGTACCAACTCATCTGAAAAGAGACAAAGGACTGAGATGATAACACCAACCAGAAGATCAAAAAGGGTCAACCTCTGAAATAACCCGTTCAAAATACAACCCCACAGTTAAGGATGGTCTGTGTTAAATCCAGAAGTTGAGAAGTGTAAGCAAAGCAATGCAGTTTGATCACTTTGGTATCCACTTCACGGCAGGAAAGGACACTGCCAACCACAAATGCAGCTAGAACCAAAGCTCCCAGGCAATCTGACACAGAAGTTTGACAAGGTAAATCTAAATTTGCCTTGCAACATATACACACACAATACGTATTAGATATATAGCTGATTATATATGCTCACATATCTGAAAAAACATAATTCTGTTAGGCTTTTTTTTCTCTCTGTAACAGATGAGAATGAGAGACATATTTGATAGTAAAAAGTATGTCTGGGAAAAAAGCCAGAATCTATTTTATAAGCTTCAAATGTTATGATTCTTCTGAAAGACATTTTTACTTAATAAAAATGAACTAATGAAAGACCAGAAGTTTGTTTCCTGAAGTAATATTCATAGCCTCCCAGTTGTGTTTTGCAATATATGTTTTTGCCATTTAGCACATCATGCTTAGAGATACCACATTTAATAATACAATCTGCTGAGGATGAAAAGCATTTTCTTTGCTAATAAAAAAGCTGGTTATGGAAAGTGCAAGTTTGGCAGTAAAGCTTCCAAGAAAAATTGCAGCCTGAAAAACATCTGCAGACTTTAAGTATATACATTTCAGTTTGTCAGATGTTCTTCTGCCATTTAAATATTTTAAGAATCAATCAAAATACTTTATTTTCTTGGAAATAGGATGAACCCATATTTTTCAACTTTACCTCTAACCATGATAAAATACAAGAAAACCAATAAAGGCCTTACTTATCAGGGAGACTGACATGCTTTCTGGACATTTCTGTTCTTTTTTATCCAAGAAGCAACCTCAAATAAGTCAAGCTTTCTGCAATATTATTTAAGACCTTTTGAAGTGCTAATGAACATATAAACATTTATATGAACTGTAAACAGGAATAACAATACATTTTGCACAATATATTTTGCTGAATCTTGGTACAACAGGATCTTCTCCAACAATTCTGCCTCATTGACAATATTGAATATCATAATAATGGCACAGTAAATTATCTGAAACAGAGCAGTCAATTATCAATTATGAATTTTTCAGTCACAATGCCATTATTTAGCAAAGGATTTATCATAGCAAGACTCTACCAAAACACTTGTATGCTTTCATCACTACATCTCACGCCAAGGGAAAAGCTGAAGTGAAAAATCTTGCTCCTAGATAAGCTTTTCCACTGCCAGTGGCCAGGAAGATTATCTTAGGAGATACACTGTCATAAACAGCGTTCACAAAATCTGCATCTATTCTTAAAATACGAAATGCAAATGAAAGCAGCAGTCACTGTATTGCTATGCTGACAAACATGACTAGTTCTGATGTATGTTTGGCTACCAAGGGTTAAATGCTGTTTCATGCTCATTTAAATCTGCTCTATCAGACAGAGTATCACTAATTAAAGTTAGAAATATCTGACACAGCAAAACAAGAGGAAGAAAAACTAAAAGCGTATTACGAAGATGATCAAAATGAATATAACAGCAGCACTAAAGGCCAGGATCTGCTCCCATGTAGCTCCATGTGTATTAAACCAGTTGTGTTGTACTCACTTGAAATATGTTCAATTCACACCATCAACACTGGGAGCACTATCTGGCACTTCTTCATAATAACAAATCTGAAATCTTTCCCTGCTACTCACTTGTGTGTTTTCCCAGTATTAACACAGAAGGCATGAAGGTGGGATGTTATTTTCAAAGTTTTGCTCACATCTAGCCAATTCTGTGTTTACTATCATATTCTAAAACTGGGCATGGGGATTTTTTATATTCCTCCTCCTTCCATGGGCCCCTATAGAAAAAAAAACTTGCCTATCATCACTGCATTTTTTAGTGTCTCTCACACTAGCTCTGTGTCTTTGCATAAAAATTTGTATTTGATGTCAGCTGAGATCTGCAGACAACATAAGGCAACAGATTCCACACACTTGGGTCCTTCCACGTCTCTCTACCGTGTTGTATTCTGTATCTGATAACACAAAATAATTCTTCCTTATTCTGAGAGAGTGCTATTTGGGAGGTTAGCGAACACAATATTCCAGGTACATTGAAAATGCAGGCTACCACAATTTGATCACTTTTACATTTCTCAAATAAAATCCCATTAGAGAGACAAATCATCAAGGAATCATTTGAGCAGTCAATGGAGAGAGTGACATGAAGCAGATAAAGACAGCCAAGTGTTCCATGACCACCTTTTTATACTTTTGCGGGTCTCCAAGCACTTCACTATTTTAAATCACATGATCACCCATCCTGCAAAGCTAAATATTCTGTATTTTATTAACTATAGTTTTATACCTCTACTATGTTTGCCTATGGGAAATCAGTAAATCAGAGCAAAGACTTCTGCAATTGATTACTGGGCAATAAATGGGCAGAGTGGTACACCATAAATCAAGGTGATAGTTTAGGGGCTGGACATTAATCTGATTTTTTCTTTGATTCCCCCCTTCCAATATTTCATTTCTAAGATCAAATTTAATCTCTCACTCAAATGAACTGGAAAGAATTTCTGGTATGGAATACTCATTGGTAAAAGGGTATATTAGAAAGTACTGACATTTATGTGAGATTCCTAATACTCCCTAAATACATTAAAGTGTTCAGGAGTCTACTAGAAAAAGAAGCAAGAACATTCTCAAGTAACAATGCAACATGTATTTTCCAACAGCCTAAGGCAAGGAAAAGCCTGCCTACTGCATTACACCGCAAAACACCACGTGAGATGCAGTAACATCCTTTGATAAACAATGCACTTACAATATGACCAAATGGAGAGAAAAAATTAAAATCCTTCCATATTTGTTTTCATTAATGTATTTTTACAGGGCCTTCATAATTCCTACTGCCATAACCCCAGGACATAAAATGAGGCATGAAATGATATTACACCTTGATATGAGAGGTGTGATTAGATATCCCTTAAAGCGATAAACTGATAATCCATACAAATACAAAGAGAGCTGTGGTCCCAAATCTGATGAACTTAAGCGTTATTCAGAAACCCCACAGAATAGTGCTACAGCACACCCTTTCATATATGTACTTCCTACATGGCATTCCAGTGAAACAGTGTATAAAACTTCTTCTGTTCTGACAGATCTGGTTTTAAACTAGCTCATTAAAACCTAGCGCTCACAGTGCTCAGAAAACAGAGGGGGTAAGAAAGCTGCTTCTCCCAAAACTATCATTACAGAGCAGCTCAGTCTGCTGAGGGCTACTGAATTAACAGCAGATGGGCAAAAGCAGGAAGCAAGTTACACTACAGTTTATCAGTTTACAAGTTCTGTAAGTGCTGCTGAATAGGAATTTAAAAAAAAAAATCATTCTGACCTTACAAGGGCCAAGTCTCCCTCTCTCCAAAGTCACTGCATACCGAAGTAATAGCTGTTCTTCATTTACTCAAGTGATTCTCAAGGCATGTTCAGTAACTTCTAACACAATCTTATTCCACACAAAAGGAAATTGGTTATTTGTATGTTATCCAAGGAAGGCTGAGTAATACACTGTGGTAGGAAAGACCTCTAAAAATAAGTCACCTCTCAGCAGATTAACTCCCTTCCTGTCTGGGTTTGAATCAGTTTGCAACTGCATGAAAGGACAAAGCTTGAGGATGAACTATTGAGAATTTCTGTAATGATCCCATTGCTCAAATGCATTCATTTCCCTCCTACTCTGTTTAAAAGAATCCAGTTATTAGGGGTGGAGCAAGGTAGTGACCCAACAGGATGTGCGTGACCAGAGCTCCTCATGTGTAGCCTTCTGCTTTCATGTTTATTTTTGGGTGTATTTTCCTTTGTCCTTTGAAGCAGTTTTTTGGGCAAGGTAGCCAGCACCACAACCACTTATACATACTAAGGAAGGAAAGCAAGCCCTCATCAACACAAATAGTATTTTTTCCTACAGATTCATAGAGTATCTTGGAAGTCTACAGTGTTGTAGCAGTAACGACTCATTTTTTTTCATGTTTGTTAGTGCTCCTCAGACATCAACACCAGGGACAATCAGTGCACAAAGGAACACCACCAGTGCTTCATCAGGGAACAGTGTTCAGCTGTGTGAGAACCCAGTGTGAGATTTCATCATCTTTAATCCACTGTAACAGCATTGATAGACAACGAGTCTCCAAGGATGAGTAAGCAGAGAAGATCAACAGACGTTCCCCAACAGGATGCTACTTCAACAGACACAGTCATTAGAGAGAAGACTGGCCCATTTTAACTGGTAATTGTTGTAATCAGGACAGTGTCATTTATTTTGACCAGCATTCCCTGACTGATAGAAATGAAGGTCATAGGAAATCTTCCTGTACTTAAAGGGCTGACTGGAAATGGGGCTGCATGTATTACAGACTGCATCTTACTGTATTTTTGATAAAGAAGATCCTATCTTTTCCTCAAAGAATACTTAAATTTATAAAACTGACAGACTAATACTGATAAAAAAACCCCAGAAGTCAGTTTAGTAGTAGCTGTCTCTTTCTTTCAGCTATAGACCCAACTACAGTAGTACCTATAGAAATTAATACCTTTGCTGTATATTGTGCATTAAATACATCAATAAAACACATCTAATCTGGAAATCATTCTACCAATACAACTGCTTCCTAGAGCAATACAGCTCATACAGGGTAAACTATTTTTCAATTTAATCAAAACTCAGAAAAGTCTGCAAATTCAAAATATGAAGTTTCAGAGATTCTGAAAATTCCTTCTAAACTCAGAAATAATTAAAACAGATAATCTTTCTCTCAAAATCTAGTTTCAGGATATATATAGTAAAAGTTTCATAAGCAGCATAATGGATATGTAGTTGTCTTTCAAAGAACTGCATAGATTTGAGGTATAAAAATATTTGTTCCAAATGTGAATTTCTTCAGTAGGTTTTAGTATTAACACTTTTTTAGTGTTAGGAAGGATACTTCATAGCTTTTAGCCCTAGCATTTCAGATTAGTTGCACAGTAAATTAAAGTCAATACTGAATCAATTTCTTTTGGTTCATTTTCCAAGATTACATTCACAATCTAAAAATAAGAAAAAATACTAAAAATTGAAGTATTGGATTTTCTTTGCTCTGTAGGCCAAAAATCTTTATCTGGTTAACAGATTTGTTCTTTCCCTCAAAACAAGGAAATAAAGTGAATTTCCCCAAAAATTAATTTCCTGGGGAAAAAACAAACAAATGAAAAAATAACATATAAAATGTATTTTTGCACTTCTATTATTAATCATAGAAAACCTACATACATAGAATCAGTAACCATTTTAAGAATTCTAACCCTACATTTTATTCAGGTTGTTCTTATACTACAGTTTTACATTCTATTGTAATTATTCAATGGTTTTTTTCTGGATAAACCACTTCTTTCATGAATTAAATTCTCATTATGTTGAAATTTGCCCACAGTAGATTTTTGCTTTTACAATATCTGGACTGGAATGAACTGACATTGTTGCCTTTCCCCATTTTTCCATGGTACCATATATATTAAATATCTATGATCTGCTCTTGACTCTGTGTGGGTCTTCATTAAACACAATTAAAAATCTGAATGGCACGTAACAGTCACAGTTTCCCATACAGACTTTGTCACAGCAAAGAGGTACCAATCTTAGGATAAGGCAGAAAGAACAATGCAGCATCCAAAACATAAAAAAAGTCTTTTTTTAGAAAAGTATTCACTTTTTTTCAGGTAACAATAATATTAATAACAATATATTACTGATGCTACTGCTAGTATATTTTGGGAAAATATTCTTATATAATTTTCCATCTATTTTAAACATTCTCTGTTTATCACACGTTAGCTGCAGTTTATGCAGACTCTGGGATCAGCAGATTGCAAGGAAATAAATATTACCTTGGAAAAATGAACAACTTTATTATATCTGAGACCAACCAGCAAAGTTATATTTCACTAAATAATTTTCCACTCACTGAGAGCAGAGGGATAGCCTGCTTGAAAGAAAGCACACCAAAATGTATGAGAAGTTCACTGCAAAATGGCACAAAAGGCAAAGAAGTAGCACAAATCTGAACTGTAGTCTGTGACTGACACCTGCAGCATCTGTGCCACATTCTACTGCCCAATTTCATAAAAGCTGCAACACACAAGGTGCGTGCTAAAGCTGCCTCTGATCACTCCAGTACCTCTGACACACATCACCTTCCCCAAAAGCATCTGTCATCAAAAAACTATGCAAAATCATCGAAAGTGCTAGAAACATAACTGTATCAGTGATTAAAGAGCAAATGATGTTGAAATTTTTGTTTTAAAACAACTTTAAATATGTTATAAGATTCAAAAATGTTTAAAAGGGGACTTCTACAGCCCCAATCATCCTGATAAGAGAACAACAATCTCTGAATGCTTAGCAGGAAATTTGAATGTATGGAAAAAATTACTGTGCTTATACCAACAAAAAGTGACTTTTTAAAAAAAATGTTACCAGAGAAGCCTACAATTGGATTTATTCCCCCCATCATTATCTTGCAAAGCACTATCTACATTATCGAATTTCTGACTACTGGCAAGTGCTGCATATTTTAAAACAGATGAGACCACTGGCATATTTAATATTTTAAAGCCAAGGCCTAAAACTACAGTGCAGCTGCTGTAGAGAAAAAAAATTGTGAATTGCAAAAAAATATTGCCTTGTCAAATTCTTCAAATTTGCTGCAAAACTTCAGTAGCATTTTAATTTAGCTGTAGAACTTGCCAAAAAACAGTACAAACCCTGGCCGTGCAATTCAAAGAATGATATCTGACATTGTCAGGGCATTAAATGGCAAGCATGTTTCACTCACACAGTGCTCTTTCATGCCTTGGTCATGCTGCACCATTAACTATGCTCAAGGTAACAAATTCGTAGGTGATGAAAGTGCCATTTCCTCCATCAGTGTAAATAGTTGTGGATTTCACTTTTTTTCTGATACTGACTTTAGAAATGCTTTAGGACAATTATTTGCAGTATAATACTGCTCTTTCTCAGGAAAAGAGAAAGCAAAAAAAAAAAAAAATCCATCAGTCTGCAGTTAGAAGCTGAATTAAAATGTAGAACCAACACCTATTTCTTAAATATAATTAGTGTCCCTAGACCTGCAACTTCAGGGCACTGTCACACCATCTGGCAGCTCTACACAACACCTACACTTGTGCAGCCACCATTTCAAGCAAGCTGGCAGTACAATTTGGCAATAGTGTAGACCAGGCCATCAGGATGGCTTCCAGTTCCCACAGCACTTTTCAAACCAAATGTAATGCTTGCAAAAATGCAAACAGATTCAAGCTCAGTAACTTTCTGCAGCAACATGTTAATGAAGTCTTCTCTGCATGGATACCAAAGTACACAGACTACAGAATGAAGAACCTCAGCAGTATGCTCTCCACAAAGGAAAGTTTTGAGGGAATTCACATGTAATCAGTAAGTTAATTTTTAAGTGATCTTGATCCATCTGCAAATTCTAAATCCCTTACAGCTGGTGATGAGACAGGAGTAAAGGAGAATAATTTACAATTTCAGAGTATAATAAGAATAGACTCTCCTCATAAATGCTGGCAATAAAAGCAAGTTTAAGGCTAAGAGAGCAACACCTGCAGTATAAAAATGAATTCTACTAGAAATTTCACCTGTTTCATTAAAAGAGGCTCACAAGCAAGAAATAAAGAGTATGTAATCATGCATAATATGAAGCACTAAAGAGAAATAAAAAGTTTACTTTTTTCCCAAACTAATTTTAAAAAACTATACTTTGCTTATGGTATGTCTTCATACTATATTACAAACACTTTCAAGGTTAAGTCATTTTTTCTGCATTAACTGCAAATAAATCTGAGCTTACCTCCCAAAGTGCTTTGAAGTCCTTCTGCTCAATCCGAAGGAGCTCGCTGTGCTCCCTGGTGACAATGGTAGCATGGCGGGGAGTGTTATCCAGAATGGACTCTCCAAAAGCAGTTCCTATTCCAAGAGTGCATATCGTCACAGCATCCTTGGAATCAAAAAAAGAAAAGAATACATTAAATGTTTCAGGACGTTTTGAGAGTCTTTGTGTCATATTTTCTAATAGCACTGCCTTAAGATTATTCAGCAATCTGCTTAAAAAGGAAATTTAAGTGTAAACAAAAAAAACCCCAAAACAATATGTTGATTACAACATAGGAAGCTTTAATGTGGAAACAAGTGGGAGTTCTGTTTTCTATGACCATCAGTTGAATTAGATATTTCTGTCTGCAAACAGAAATATTTCTGAGAACACAAAAATCATTTTCACCTTTAGAAAAAACTATTATCTCTGTCCATCTATGCCTAAACACTGCTGTAATGATGAGATCTTCAGAAATCCCATGATGAGAAGGTAACTAGAATCAGAAAAGCAATCTCGGAATATAAATTTCTGTCCTACACAGGCTACCCTCATCAGAAAGAAAATTTCCCTGTAATGTTTTCTCAGTAAACATAACTTTCAATTATAATATCATCTTGTATTTATAATGCATTTCTCTATTGTACAAGCAATGCACCTGTACTGTTGAACCAACTCTTGGCCCTTCTGTTGAAAATGTCAGCAAATCTTTCAATTATTAATGGATGTTTGCCAATTAACTACCAGACCAAAAAAAAATTATTTTAACATAAATCAGGGATTTCAAGGAAACTATTAAAGTTCAAACAACCCAGAAAAGTTGTATCCATGTACAGAGCATTAAGAAGGGTCCCAAACAAGCAGCAAAGTCCACTTCAAAGGAGTCTATATGAGCACATGTCATTCTAAATGATGCCCAAATGAATCTCCCTTGGCCAGAAACTCCTCTGTAGTAGTTCAAATAAAAATTATGAGCTACTGCAGAGAAAAAATTAGACTACTAGCCATTAAATGACTTGGCTGAATCAAGATCTTTAGATACATGTCCTATTTTCAGCTTACAAGTTTCTTTGTTCCTTATCACAGGCTTGAAGTTGAACTTCATATGTATTTTTTCTGAGATGGGCCTTATCTGACTGTCTGTTAAGTAATTTTAAAAAACTGGCAACAGCATAAAAAATTTAAAATCATATAAACTGTACTTAACAAAGGAAATCATACATGCATACATAAACATATAAAAACACAAGCTAACTTTACTTGATACAACATGGAAGTACAGTTTAATTCTAAAATGTAGGATTCATGCAACATCTACAAAAAATCAGAGCAGAGATGTTCATTATCCTTGTGGCTGAGAATCCAGGAGAGATGCATGAGCATATTTCAGCATCATTTTCTGTTTATAGAATTGCACTGCCTTCCTTTCATGTATCTAGTAAGTCATAATAGGCAAATGCTATTAAGATCAAGTTAGCAGCTTTATAATTGCAATACAAAGACAAAAGCCCATAATAGTCCAGTTCCCTAAACTATTGCAAATTGCTCTTACACAGATGTAACCATATAAAACTGTGTGTTCAGGAAAACAAAATCAATTATGTCTCAGAGAAGATCCAGGAAAAATTTACCAACTGTCAGAAATAACTTTTCAAGGAAGGATAGTAGGAACAGGTTTTCTTTAAAAGAAATAATATTTGGGAATGAGCACCTAGGCACCTAAATAGAAGTCTCCAGAAACAGACTATAATACAGGTTATACACTGAAATCTGTCTTCCCAAGCTTACATTTCAGAGCTGAAACACTCTATGCATGCTACGATACTCACAACTGCACTCAAAGGAGCTACAAAGAAAATGTGCCTACTGCTCACACAAAATTTGATCTCCAGATATCCTATCTCAATCCTATTCAGGAAGTTCAGATAGAAGAGCTCTGTTCAGGACAGGCCCCCCAAACAGCCTGGCACAAAAGGAACTTTTCCTGTAGGCGGATCATAAACACTGTTTACAACTTCTTTCTCACTCCCTCCCCTCCCTTCAAAAAATAAAACTCATTTTAAACATTTCACCTTCTCTGTTTACAACCCTAAAGAATATTCTTTAATGACAGAACAGACATGAGAAGAAAAAAAAAACAGTGTTGGTTAAGACATTACTTTATAAGATAATTTTTGATGAGGCAGCTATTAAACTTAAGAAACAAATTAACACTGTGGGGTGTTACGTCAAGAGGCTGGAATGGTTTTATCTAAATTCATTAAAGAAAAGTCCAGGCTTCCAACAAGTTCTTTCAGATATTTTCCCCAGCCATCACTGTTCTCCACAGAGATGCAGCTACACAGCCAGTTGGGGTGAAGGCCTATCCATCTTCTTCAAGGTTCCAGAGCCCCATTTTCTTGCTACCCCTTGTTTATACATCTCCAGCCTCCTGGGGAATCAGGTGTGTTTCCTATTGTGCCTGTTAACCTTACACTCAAGGATCTCCTGCTGTTCAGTGAAGACTTCAGGAGGATTACTGGC
Source organism: Drymodes brunneopygia (assembly GCA_013400955.1). Classification (NCBI taxonomy): domain Eukaryota; kingdom Metazoa; phylum Chordata; class Aves; order Passeriformes; family Petroicidae; genus Drymodes; species Drymodes brunneopygia. The sequence continues at coordinate 619,498 of VZTZ01028730.1, read as the reverse complement.
AGCTCAAAACTCAGTTTGCTGCTCCCCTCTGCAATCCCAGCAGCAGCAGGGGGTTCTAGTGGCTGGTAAGCAGCTAACATTCACACAGCTATTTAAAAGGCAGTATTAGAGATTTACAAAGATGAGGTTGCTTCCATCGCTACCTGTCCTCTGTACACACTATAAAACAGTAGTGTCCAAATCAGAGGCTGTTTGTGTATTCAGTTTCACTGACTCTTACTGCCACGTGAGACACATGCAGGGAAAGCATTCTTAAACGTTTCCCTCAGCCCCCCCCGAAAATCTAAAATATTATTGAATTTGTAAGACCATTTTATGGAACAGATGACAATCAGAAACAAGGCTCTGTTTTATTTCCTTTCCCACCATCTCGAGGATCATCCTGTATCTTCCTCCCTGACTTGTGACCCCTTCTTGTTCCTCAACCTGGCAAACACAATTTTTGTACTCTGTATAAATAAAATCATGGTGTCAGAAAGAGAAATGAAGAAAACAGGGAAAAACATTACTAGTGCTAGGCTCAAAGGAATTGGGGATGTTCTTCGAAATTTGTTTGACATTTTGAGTTTTAAGGGAGCTGATGTAGCTAGAGTTTTTTAAATTTAATTATTTTCCTACACTTTGCACCTTTATCTCACCTCTGCACCTGTGTGTCTCTAGGACACCATACTATCTCTATGTTTAACTGGAGTTTTGCAAAAGCTGGAATTTTGAGAAGTTCGCTTATTATTACTTTGACACAGTTCAGTTTGTCCTCAGCAAAAATGTCCTTTTATAACAGAGAAACCAAGGATATACATGAAAGTAAACTATTTATGAATTGATTTTTCTATTCCATTACCTTCACTCAACTGTTTCAGCCATTCAAATAAGATATCCTTATCAAATTACTTCTAACAATAACATAGAAATATCTTCTGAACACACTAAAATTGCGGTTTGCAAACATATGTTAGGCCACCCTTTTTATACAAGACAAGGTTATTTACTCAAAGGAGGCATTATGTTTCTACAAAAACTGCGAGCAGCTTCTCTTCTAGTACCTAATTAAAATAAGTATGGTTCAGATTAACTGTACTGCAATACCACATTCATTATTTCCATACCTTTCTATCTGATCTTCTAAAAGCTACCTGCAATGCCTTGGATGTTTTCCTACGTCACCTGGCAAAGGGAAGTGAAACAATTTTTCTATATTAACTTCCAATAAGCTAAGTTCAAAACCAAAATTAGCACAACCACAAGACTGTGGAGCTCAGCATGAGCCAATACACTCTGCTTCTCAGCTTAGTACATTAGTTCAGCCAATCTCTGTTACAGGGGTACAGCAGTTCTCACGCTCAAATTAAATAATTTAAAGCTAGCTTAGGTATATTTATACTACTAACTACAGTACAAACCTATGTCACAGCTTCACATAGGTTATCTCCAAAACACATAATGGCATTTACATGCTGAAATCAGTATAACAACGACTACCCTGTTTAAATCCCTTTCCTTGATGACACTTCATCTTGTCACATACCTCCTTTGTCCTCAGTTTCAAAGAGCTGTGAAATTCTTCCATTTCTCACATGAACATCTGAACCTCTTTCTTCACAGTCATTCTTCTCAGCAACCCCACTAACTTATTTGGCTTTTCATCCCCAGCCCTCTGCATCTTCTTACAGCTGACACTGCTATACCATCCAAGCACTCACAGCTCCTCCTTTAAAGCTTTTCTGAAAAAGGCTAATTGTTTGTTAAGCCAATGCCCTATGTTCAGTTCAGTCTGTTTTTAAAAATTGACCTGCTTAAAAAAACTCCACCATAACATAGGCAAGATAAGCTGGCAATAGGCCCTGGCACACACTGTGATTCAGCAGGCAAAATATAGCTAAACTGCAGAACAAATTGGCTATTTGGTCTTTGTCTTTCTTCTCTACATTCCTTCATAGTTTAACAGAAAAATCTTTTGGGTAAAAGGCTCTGAATCTAATTCAGAAAATCCCAGTGTTGAAGAATCTGACAACAATGTAACACCAATGTTTTTGTCATAATGCATTTATTTATTCCCAGCTTTATTCTGAGACATTGCCAACAGCCATCCTTAGACTGTTCACCTTCAAAAATGAAACATACACAAGGCAGTCAGCAGTGTTTTTAAGACAACACCAAACCAGGAATATCTCTAAGAGGAACTTCTATTACTAAGTATCTCAACATTGGGTAGGCAACCATGCCAAATAAAAATGAAATTCAGAAGCTGATCATAACTGAGGGTAAAGACCTCTTTCTGATATACTCTACAGAGGCTGCATTTTCTGTTTATTTTGAAGGTAACCTAACTATATCTTTCTATGACTTTTAAGTAGAATATTTACCAGGCTATTTGCTACAAACAAGTTGAGGCAAGACCAAAACAGTTCATTACAATTACCTCTGGAAATCACAGAGGGACGTTTTCACCCTAGAAAAAGTCCTCTTCAGTCTCTTCTTGGTTGCTGAATACCCAGAAAAATCCATAAATAATTTGCATAGAAAACAGACTCTACTCAGGATGTTCTGAATGACTAATCCTGTCAAATCTCTGTAGCCATTCCAATGGCAAATGAAATTACCAGCAGATGTTACCAGCTCGGTGGAACAAAACAGTAACAGCGAATTTTTCTCTGGCCAAACTCTTAAAAACAGGTGTGTGTGGTAAATAGCCGAATACGATTTTCAAAGCATCCATTTCAGCGCCGAGCACTGCCTGCACTTGGGTTTGCTTCGTGTTCTATCACTGCCCTCTCGTGACACAACACGGCTCTGCAAGCAGAAAGGAATTACCCACAACAGTAGGAAAGCAAGGCTTTATGAGATCCTAAATATCTGTGTCTGTCTCTATTAAAGCACTTAAACCAAAAGATGTAATAGTTCCAGTTATCATAATATCAAAGAGCAGCTAATATCAATATTTCTGTTCATATGAATTCTCAACGTGGTCCTAATCAGTATTACTAATATTTTCTGAGAGAAATCACAGGCATCTACATTAGTAAGCTGATGTGCAGCAAGAATGTGTGTGAATTAATACCTCACTAGCTACACTGAAGTCTTGATCCATTGAACTTCTAGTGCAGGACCTGGTCCTACATGCCTCTGTAGGAACAAAGGCTATTAAGACATTTTTAGTAAGGATCAAGTGCATAATAACTTACTGTACTTCTAACAGGAGAAAGCTACCAAACACCAAAGGTTACTGCAGAGAGAGGTAGCACATGGTAGCTCTTACACAATGCATTAATTTCTAGGCTTGATGAAATTTAAGATTCCCAAGTAGACAGATAAACAACTAGCAAAAGGGGGACTCATATATTTTTAATCAAGAGAATTGATTTTCCATATTTGCATTGACACTCTAGGCATCATCATATAATCATAGGATAATTGAAGCTGCAAGAAAATTCAGGAGGTCATCTAATACAACCCCTTGTTTATCTGAAGCATTAAACAGTGTCATGATTAATTAGTCATGTCTAAAGACAGTTTAACCAATAGGAACCTAAACACAAAGTTAGTTTCTCTCTTTCCAGGAAGGATGGAATAATCCTGTACTTTTACATGAGTCTACACACTCTAAACTCAGGTAAACACGTGTATCTCTCCTGCTCTGCTGGAAGTTTCTCATTGGCATTAGTGCCATTTATGGTATAACAGTAGCAGCAGAGCAATTAGTCATTATTACAGCTTTCCAAAGGAACCCTTTGCTCCTGGGTGATGTGATTGAAAAATGTGCTCCAAGCACTCCCACATCTCAAACGCTGGTCATCCATTCCCAGCTGGGAGCACAATGCTGCCAACTGAGCATGCTAGGGCTGCCACAACAGCAACACAACACCGTATTTCCTCCATCATCCGGGTTTGTAGAGAGCACAGTAGGCAGGGAGTGCTAGCAAGTACATCAAGTTCAAGAATGACCACAAAGAACCATGCCAGACAAGACTGGAACCACATCCTGGAGCTACAGGCAGGAGAACAAGCAGGAGATCAAGAATGGACAAAGAAGGACATGATATAAACACCAAGCTGGAGTAAAACCAGAGAAAATGTTGCACTCAAATAATATTTAGGAGTCCCTAAACATCAAAATTATCCAGACAGGAATGGTAAATGCAAGGGCTGCCATCTTTTTGGCAGTGAGGCTGTATTCTATGGCAACTAGGCAGTGGTAAGAATTCAGTTCACTGTTCATGTGAGAAGGAAATGTGAGGTAAGAAAAAACTACAGAATATAATTTCTAGAACTAGAATTACACGAATTGTAGTTCAACAGCTTCCTTCTGGCAGCAAAATGACATTAACCTGAACAAGCAGAAAAAAATATTTACATTATATTCATTAAGAAACTGAAGTGTTCCGTACTCCATCTAATGGAACAAATCAACACTCCAAAGAGATTCTTAATTTAACATCCAGATTGTGCAGATGAATTACTTTCTGAGTAACGAGCATTGATTCTTCACAACAGTGTAGTGCCATCTTTTGGCAAACACCAGAAAATGCTGATTGCTTTAGACCTGCACAGAAAAAGGTCTCATAAGAGCCCAGTACTGCTCCAAATTATGACAATACCAATGACAGCCAGGCCATACCAAGAATTGCTCAAATTAAGCTAATTATACTTGCAATCAATCTCTACTTAGTACAGTGAAGAGCTTGCTAAAAATAATATGAAAGAAGTTCCTTCTGCATCTATCATTCTACTGCAGGAAGCAGAAAGACTCACATGCTGCCTTGACTTGCATTCCAACCCAATTTCATTGGTGATGCAAAGCTCAACAAAGTGAAAAAAATCCAATTTCTGCTATGAGCAAAAAACTTTCCTCAATCAGCCAAACTTTGGGCAAAGAATAAACCACCACCATCCCCCACACACACCATATTCAGTCCAGGTGGGGAAAATGGGCAGTGGTCTCTATTGGGTGCTGGGTAGCTCTCCTATTCCTGTGAAGGCACAAGTCCCTTATCAGAGGTACAACCTATGCTGAGCTACATAATGGGACAATCACTGATCCCAAACATGGCAGCAGGGAATGGACAGGATGCCTTCCCAGAAGAGTAAGCTCACAGCAGCAAGTGCATGACTTGTCAGCATGGCATTAGACAGCATGGATGGGAGACTCTAGGAGAAGTATCTCATTCCTCTGGATTTTTATTTACTCTAAATTGTATAAATCCAGGAGCACCAAGGTACTGAGAAACCACTTTAAATTTGGGGAGAATTTTACCTGTTTTTCTATTTCTTAACACTGAATATGTATTACCTTACAGGCTTCTTGTCCAACATGGCAGCAGTTCCAATAGTCTGCTGTTACTATAATCCTTCCCCATTTCTGCAGTGGAGACTGCATTATGGTGTTATTTGACTGCACTTTTAGTGGGTTTGGTTTGAACTTTCTGAACAAGAACTGAATTACAATATTTCTTGGGAATGAATTAACAACTCTCTGATCTTAAGCACAACTTCAATAGCACTATTAGAAAACACAGAGGAGTCTTGTTTCACATTAAAATGTAGACCATTTCCAGAGCGCTACATTTCAGTTTCTTGAAATCAATGGCATGATTTGCCTTCCTTAGACTAAGGACAACTGAGTCTAAAAGAGACTTAGAGAAACATATACATCTTTGTGATATGATAAAATATCTGTACAGAATGTGTTGTTAACTACCTCATCATAAATTATATTCTTTCTTTGTACTACTGACTGGATGGTTGCAATGAAAAAAATCTATTTTACCTGGTGGTTGCTTGTATCAGACACCTTCACATCCAGTGATCCTGTCAGGACAGCATACCAATTCGTCCCAATATCACCCTGACGGAACACTGGAAAGATGAAATCTTGTAAATAAGAGCTATCACTTTAAGTTTAGCAACAGAAACAAACATTTTCCCACATATTACTGCAATACTGCAGTCACTGCTGGCACTATACAATTTTCCATATGAGATTACTTATTTACTATTACAGTAATAGTTCCAGTGACACTGGAAATATTTTAGCAAACTAGTCAATACACTATCGAAACAATGAAAGCACACAGAACTGTTTCACTCTTCTCCCCAGTTTGTCCTGTTCAACTGTTCTCTTAGTTAATTAACCAACAAAAGAAACAAAACAAACAAGGAAAAGGTTTTCTGAACAATGCCCCTTTGAAATCCATAATCTCCAATGCAGACACAGCTACCACTGAATTCAGTCAGAGTTCTGGCTGAACAGCAACTGCAAGACTTTGATGTCCAGGCATTCCAACTGTGTTATTACAGAGCATCAAAATCCCTGTTACTCCAAGCAAACCCCAGCGCTGCATGCCGGATTTACCTGAGGTGTTTCTGAGACTTTATTATACCACAGGTTTTCATCAGCTATTCCCCTGGTACTCATATTCCCCTCACAGGACTACCCCTTATTTCCATCTCAGCTTCACAGTGTCCATCTACATCTGGCCCACGGGCTGCCAGAGCAGGCACAGAGCTGTTGCACCCTACAGCAGTTTGCAGCTCTGCAGGTCTGCCTTATGCTAGCCAGGGTGCCTGGAAACCACACGCTATCAGTGATGTGCCTCCCTGATACACCTTTGCCCCTGACAGCACAAAGCACCAGCAAAAGCGATCAATAACACATTTACAAGGCAAAAATGAGGCTTAAGTCCAATGATTGGCTTGTAACCTTTCAGCAGAACAGTGGTAGAGTCTTACATCCAACTGTATGCCTTGTTACCATAGATTCACTACACACTGAATTCATAGAGCAAGCAGCACTTCAGTCCTGCCTTGCCCTGTGACTGTAAACATTCCACTGATTCTGCTCTCATCGATCTCTTCAAGACAATCTCAGCCTAGATAATCATGTGAAGCTGTCTTACATGTGATTCCTTTTTCCAGATTTTCATAATATCCACAGAGACATATCTGCTGGAGAAGGCTTGGATGAAATTTCTCAAAAGCTTTCACATCTTTCAGTCGTGTGAATATTATATCTACATCTTCACTAGAACGTTCCAAAGGCCTGCAAGAAAACAGAAGACAACATTTTCAAGGGCTTTATCAGAGAAACATCCCCACCTGCACGCACCGAACTTACAAATGTTTGCATTAAATATCACACCATAATATAAACCAATTAAAATGCATTTCACAACTACATAATGAAATCCTTCCAAGACATCCCAACAACTGCTCTTTATCAACTTGAGCATTACTCTTATAATTTCAACACAGGCAGTGTCCAGAAGCCCATTTAGCACCCAGGTCTTGATGTAGCATCACTGTAAATGCATGTATGATGATACAGTCCTTATGCTAAAATCCTTAGAATGATACATAGTTTTAGGTTTGTAAGGGAACATTAACAAACAGATGTCCAAACACACAAGAGGTCTGTGGGATCACTGCCCAAAACAGATGTTCTCTATCTGGCTAAATGGAAAAGCATTAGATACCAACAGTAACTCCTATATCCAAGCTTTTCTTCTGCATTTTACTGACTATAGAATGACTTCCCTCTTCTCACTTGCAAGGAAAAAGGACAATTTTATGAAGTATATTCTCTTCCACAAAGTGTCTGTCTCTTAGTGTTGAACAAATTAAATATGCAAGCAAGAATCTTGATTTTTTATTGGTAACAGTCAAGAGTTTAAATTCAAATGTTTAAAATATTTAAAATCTTTGACAGCAACACCTTTTAAAAAAACAAGATTCCAGGAAAAATAAAATTGTAGAACTCTCTACAACAAAGTTGCATGTAGACCAGCAGTTCAGCAGGTTCAGCATATTACTACATAGTTATGAAAACCAAGTGAATTAACTCTGTAACACACTTGAAACGTGATTATCAAACATTATGAATCAGCAGGTAAGCCAAACACTAGCTGATAGCATTAGGAAAAAAATTTTATCACAGACTAACTGCAAACCACTAAGGATAGAAAGAAACAGAATTTTCCTAGGACATCACGCTGGATTAGATGCAAAAATAATTCATGTATAAAGGCAAAACAGAGAGACAACTGCTAGTAGTCATAAGACCCATCACTCACTCAAATGTTGCTAGTTAATTTTACTGACAAAAATGTCCTTTTCACCAGTGGATGAGCTTATAATGAAGAGAAGTCACGTAGCTTCAATGAACAAAGACTAAGTTCACAAATATGTATCTTTATTCACCTTACTGTTATACCCACAGTGTAAGTACTCCTTCCAACAGGATTTTTTAGAGTCCTCTTTGAAATCAAAGACTTTAAGGAATCCAAATCTTTGTATCAGTGAAGAAATCCAGATCCTACTTGCATTGAATGTCTGTATCTCATCTTTCTTATTAAATTATGTCTAGGAGGGATTAAATCTCTATCTTCATTTATACTCCAACTTACCCTTATTAACTGCAGATGAGAATTATAATTCTCTGGTGTATGCAGTTGCTTCTACATCACAGTGACATCTTCTTACCACTTCAAACTACAATCAACTACAATAGCTCTCTTTTGAAATATTTCAAGTAAGATTTTCACCCATTTCTTTTTTTCTTGACTGCGCACTAGCTGACAAGTACTAATAAGCATTAACTCTCTTGTCAAAATCCTTTTAAGAAGATTAGGAGGTGCAGCTTGGAAACAGATTTAAAATCTACTTATTCAAGATCCCTACCCAAACTACACTAACTTGAAACACTAACTACCTTAATTTACAGACTCTCAAAAATAACAGCAAAACCCAGCAAGTCAAAAAGGTGAGATCATTCTCAGAAAATCATCCAGCTCAAGATTTATCTCTTTGGTTAAGATCATGAATTCTTATTCATAAAAATTAATGAGGATTCAACCTGTTTGACAACAAGATGCCTTTGGATTTTTTTCAGAGCTCCTGGGAAACATCCTCAATGTTTAGAGTAAGGAATTAACAAGTGTCCCAAGCTGAGGTGGCCCTTGTTCTTAGGAGTACATGAAATTTTGCCTCTGTAAAATTTCAGACTGCAGTTGAACAGTGGTATTAGTAGCACTCAAACTCATTTCTACTAAGTGCTCATATTCAATAGCAATGAATCTGGTTTCAAAAGCCAAGTATCACCTACTGACAATAATGTACCATGGCATCAATTAACTGCTTTTCCTCAGGCCTGCAAAACTCAGGCAAAGTTTGACCACTGTCTAGAAAGCATCTTTTAATAAAATGATCATCATGGTAACTTGTAATTATCATTAAATTGACATGAATTATCATTAACTTAACATTAATCTATTTATGATGTCAAATTTTGTTTTCTGTTTTCTAACTACAAGCTGCCTAACCTGGAACATAAGCAGGACAGGACAACATAAATTTATTTCTCCATCACAGCTACCTTACTGTAAACTTGTTTTCTGTAAAGCATAGTTTGGAGTAATACTTAAACAGCTAATGTTGTAATACAGCCCCTTAGAATATTAATGATTCAATCTATTAATAAAAAGTACTACTGATGGCAAATGGAGAATTCAAGCTTTATTTTCACTGTAGTCACACTTAAAAAAGGCAATGGTATTAATCCAGAAAGGAACCATTCCCCAGAACACGAAGATAGGCTGCAAAAGTCAATCCCAAGGAATACCCCTACATGCCCAATATGGCTCCAAAAGCCCCTGGAATGACTTTTCCAGACACCTTATCAGAGTACCTGAAGTCAGTTCTCTGTCATCACCGTTGCTGTTCAATCTCACTGAGCTTAGCCCTCCTCTGCTAAACTACTGCTGGTGCAGATTTATTTCTGTTCTGTTCTGTCATATTGATGCTGATGCTACTGAACTATCCCTTCACTGCTGATGCTGCAGAGTTACAATCTCATATCCATGAGCAAACAAAGCCAAAAAAAGCATTTCAGGGAGTCTTCAGCTACCACTGAGTTTTCTGCTAAAGCTGCTGTCCTGTACCCATTTCTGAAATCTCAAGATTAATGTACAGAATTAGGACCACAGATTAATCTAAAAGTGTGAACAACTACATTAAATCAATTAAGATTCTTCAGCTCTCATTTGGTAGACGTATGAGCTAGAGTAAAAGCATTTTAAGGCAAGGCCACCCTTCTAGAAAATCTGTGATTCCACCCCAATAAACCAACTCCTCCCTAGACTACCCCATAAATTTTAAGTCAAACTGTGCTGACAACTCATTTCACTGTAGCCAAAGCCAGGGGGGCACTTCGAGAGGTGCAAAGCAGACCTACCAAATAAATTATTAGCAAGGGATGAAAAGCAAGAGTAGTTTACTTTCACTACCCTACAAGCCTTTCTGCTTTGTTTGATCCCAAAATGCTTTCTTATTTATATTATTAATTTGCCTCTTCAGAGCATAGTAAGCAAGTAGCTGGCAGTAATATTTTCACACAAGACCTCATCTATCTTCGGCTTCTTCAATACAACATCGCAGCATACATACTCAAGTGACAGTATCAATGTTAGTTACACAGTTCTATTCAATTATGTCAATAAGGCTTTTTTTAAAGATTATTTTACCCCTCCTTATTTGGATGTGAAGATTTCAGGAGCATATTTCATAGAGATAAAATGATTTTCTTGACAATGTCTGCTTGACTATCTGTAACAGGTGATTATAAAGAAAATCTGCCTGAAGTCTCTCCTCATAAGGCTGTTAAGCTCAACATGAGCTGGCAGTGCTGGCAGCCCTAAAAGCCAACCACACCCTGGGCAGGACCAAAAGCAGTGGGGCCAGCAGGTCCAGGGAGATAATTCTCCCCTTCTACTCTGCTCTCAAGAGACCCCATGTGGAGCACTGCATTCAGCTCTGGAACCCCCAACACGATAAGAACACAAACCTGCTGGAGCAAGTCCAGAGAAGGGACATGAAGGTGATGAGAGGGTTGGAGCTCCTCTCCTATGAACACAGGCTGAGAAGGAAGAGAAGGCTCCAAGGAGACTTTAGAGCACCTTTCAGTACTTAATGGGGCCTATAAGAAAGCTAGAGAGGGACAAGACATGTAGTGACAAGTCAAGGGGCAGTTGTTTTAAACTGTAAGAGGGTAGGTTGAAATTAAATATTAGGAATAAATTTTAAATTCTGGGGATGGTGAGGCACAGGAAGTTTGTCCAGAGACTATGGATACTCCAATCCCTGGCAGTGTTCAAGGCCAGGCTGGTTGGGGCCCCGAGCAACCTGATCTAGTAGAAGCTGTCCCTGTCCATGGCAAGAGGGGTTGGAATGAGACAATCTTTAAGGTCCTTTCCAACCCAAGTTATTCTACAATTCTCTTTTGTATTTTTAAATGTAAACTACTCAAGCTCAAAATTCAAATACAGACAGGATAACTGTTACAACTCTTCACATATACAATGTGGGCAAAGTCTCTTCACGTGCAGTATGCATAGCTTTATAAAAGAACCTATTTTGGTGGTTTTAGATTAAGTATTTGAATGTTTATGTAGGATGTTATGAAAGGCTTGTTAACCTAGAAGAAAGAAACAAGCTGGAGTTTTTTTGTTTGCTTTTATACAGTTAATCCAACTATAACCTATTACTTTCTCTGTTACCATGTCCTTTTTTTAAAGTTCTTTCTCATAGTGAGTTTGACATTTGAGAAAGAAAAACCAGAATATATGTGGTTTTAACTTCTTTGCCAAGATGCCTTTGAAATTTCAAAATTATTATTTCTATAAAATGGATTCAAAAACCTGAATCCTGCTCTAACTTAATGAAGGTATGGAACTTCCTTCCCTTGATCTTTATAACTTTTTAAAACAGCAGTATTTCAATTCAGACAGCAATGAACAGCCCACGAGAGATGAGCAGATGGATCTATTTCTTCCACTGCTGAGACTGTTTGTAGAAAACAGCTGAAACACTAGAACAGACAAATAAAATGAGTTCATCGCTGGGTTAAAACCAAAGCATCAATGCAAAGATACAAAGGCAATCTCTATGAGCTGGAAAGTACCAGTAACCACTACCATGGACCATTTGGTGAATTTAATAGTACTTTAAAATATATTCAGCTGTGAAACATGAGCAACGAGACAGCATCAAGGAATGCCATTTAAACCAGATAATTTCTCTATGCTCCCTGTACTTTCTCCTGTCCTTTCCTGACATGCAAAAAATAATGCTGTAGGATGCAGAAAAATACCAGTACCAATAGACCATCTTCCTTCAGTGAGAGCAGGACAATACTGAAACTCTCTCCTTCAGCAATTCTGTAAGTCTCTGACTTTTAATTTCTCTTTGAGAAAGGAAAGCTTAAGAGTGGAATACCATTGATATATCAAAGCATTTTAGACCTGTAGTAAGGCACTTAAATGCTAACTATAAATGAAGTTACTTTTAATCTGAAGTAGTTTCCAAATAAGGGTTTACTTCAATGGCAACAAAAGGTAATTAACTTCCACAAAGGGACAATTCTCACTTGCTACAGTAGTGTTATCAAATCTGTTTTCAACGCTCACATTTCAGATCCTCTTTCCCTTGTCATGGGAAAGCCTCATCATGAGGCTTTTAAACAATAATCAAATTACTATTCTTTTCTCTTGATTGTCATTTTAAGAGACTTTGGGACTCCAGCTCTCATTTCCTCTGACAAACAGGAAATAGAATTTTATTTAAATACTGTTTGCTAGGAACCTTTACATACCCAAATTAATCTGGAGTTTAGGAAAAAAAAAAAGGGCAGCATCAGTAAAATTGCTAATGCTTAGTTTCCATACAATTACTACTGTCACCTACACTTAGAATCCCTGTGATAATCTCTCAGGTCCTGCTACATAAGGCACAAGAAATACTGTAGATAATCCTGATCTACGCAGGTACTCAATGACCAGCCAGTTAAATGCAGACTGACTGGCTCCCAGCTGCAGTCAGACATAATTTGTTATATTTGAGTTCTGTCTCCTTTAGTGAGGACCATAGGAAGGCAAATACAGGGGACACTTCTTTACCTACCTCATTATCATATTAGTCACTTAAATCAGTGTTGCAGTTAGAGGTTTGGGAACCNACTACAGCAGCAACGAAATCCCCTATTCCCCATTATTGGCAACATAAGTCTTCTTCTGTTATTCCTGGGGCAAGGAATCTTTACACAGGAGTCTTAGTCTACTGGCTGTAACCAGAACATTACATCCCCCCCTTTCACTCTTTTAGACCATTGCTCATATATTACAGGGCGTATCATAGTTGAGTCAGCTCAGCCTGGGGCAACAGAATGAACTTTTCTCAGCTTGGCCAGAGCCAAGCGGAGCCCACCTGGCTCCCTTGCCCACAGCTGCCGTGAGGGACTGAAGATCAGCATGGGCCCCCCACTCTCCCTCCGCGCCATCCCGGCCGGCAGCCAAGCCGCGTGGCCTGGCCAGACTTCACCATGGGCGCGGAGGGGGCAGAGCGACCTCTTCTCTCTGAAAGCCAGAAGTCGAAAAGTCAAAAAGAGGATGTCTTTAGAGTCTCTCTTGGTTTTATGAGTTCTGGAGGCGGAAACTGTAATATCTCCTTTTGGATACGTCATTTCTGGCTCAACCTCCTTCCTTCTGCACTGGAAATCCCAACTAAGGTTACCTCACGACAAACAGCTTGATCAATACACTGAAAAATTATTGGAGAGTTAAACAGAGCAACCAAATGTGCTTCATTTCTTTACATACCCTGATGTACAAATTATGCATCCTTCCAAAAGTTCAATTTTTAGATCTGTATATACATTGAAACAGCAAAATATGTATTCATTATGTAATTATATTCATAAAGACTTTTCTCGAGTTAAAAATACACTACCTGAATAATATAGCTCTAGCAGGAAATAGACTCTTTTCCACCTTCATTTGCTGTCCAGAAAGACAGACTATTTCAAGAGAAATCAAAACGCACAGTTATGTTCTTTCATTTATGAGAATCTTTACATATTATGCATGATTTGTAACCAAGATTAGACTAAATCTTTTTGAATTAAACCTCCAAATTTCATAAACATAAACTGGAGCCCAGGACAGTTAAAATTCCATTTGACAGAAGTAAATCCAGATGAAATTACATTAACCAGCACTGTAGCTTCATAATAAACATTAAAAGCACTTTAATATGAAGACAGACTCTGAGATACACTGCAAATGAAATTTGTAATTGAACAATATGCACAGGTGATGATATCCTTCGATTCAAACTCTGACCACCACTATCCACCAATAACACCATACCAAATGCACCTTTCCTTATTTAAGATCTGCACTGGTACAGCTAGTGAAAATTTAAAAGTTACAGCAATGATGAAATGAGTTTTACAGATTCACATTTGCACGCATTTTGACAATTGACGAATTCAAAGATGAAAGGGAAAGTCAGTTCAGGAAACATTTATGGATATTGATAAAGCCACAGAAATAGTAATTGATTGTGCCAAATACAGTGCAGAAAATACAATACTATCATTCAATACTTCCTACAAAGGAAGTATCATTAGAATGATAAGCTTTGTTAAATGCAGCAAATTGTAAGATGTAGACAAAAACAGATGTTATGCTAGATAAGAAAAATACTTGTATTTGGAAAATATCCGGTGAATACCTGACTTCGGGGGCACAATTTCAATTAGCTGGTTGTTGGTTTTTTATTCCTTCGCTGGAATATGGAGTTTTGTTATAAAAGAAATTTAATCTGCTCAGAATATAGGATTTTAGAGACCAAATCCTAACAACATGTCAGAAAGAACTCAGGCAACGAGAGTTTAGACACGCTTCCAGTATCATCTGGTGAAAGAGAAAACCTACAGATGCGCATGTAGCATACCAATCATGCAGCCACGTCACAAGACTACCAACTAAATTTGAATGTCTCATGTCCTAACAGGCATGTGCACATACTGCCTTGCTTTGGTGGACTATGACAATGTTTATACATGCTGGGGTAGTCACTTTGTCTTCCTCCTAATACCTACCCATCCATGGCACAAGTGTGCAACTTATTGCAAACACATGTAACAAATGGAAGCTGATACTGCAAATGCGTAAGCTGGAGAGCAAAGAATAAAACAGCTTGAATTTGTTTAAAACACAACTCCTGCCTTCAACAGGATTTCATCTGAATTCATATCTTTGATAAAATGCACAGACCTACAAACTTAACAATTATTTTGGTTTCTCTAAGAAAATTTGGAAAGGCAAAGGCTTTTTTATTATTCATCAAAGACTGTACCTTTGCACTGGACTAGAAAATGAGGTGCATGATGCGGAAAGATAAATTTGTTATTCATCACTCTCAGAAGACTGCACCCTCACATGAGTGCTAGAAAGCACTTAGGCTATGTCTATACAGCTCTGTCTCCAAGTTTCCACATCCACTGCAGTGCCTTCTGCTGCTATATCCCAACACAGGCTTGATCCAAGCATATACCAGCTTAGTCACACTGTACAGAGAGAAAACACGAAGCACACGAGCCAACCGGAACTGCAGTGTATGCACATGATGCAAACTACATTAAAATGGTGATGCTCCTATGGATTTGTTACAAATAAAAAGCAAGGGAAAATTTATCTAGAAGACATTGTAAGTTTTACCAGCTGCACAAAAATATATTTTAAAATAAAACACCATCATAAGGCAAGTGTATTCATAATATTGCCTGATTATAAATCTTTATCCCATTATCTTTGACATAATTAAGGTTATGGAGGATGACAAGCATTTTCTCTATTTATTCTGCAACAATTCTTTCAGAATATCAATTCTTTATTCTAGCATATTTGTATGCTCACAAAGGACCCCTCATTTACTACTAAGCAAACAAAGCTTGCATCTCAAATACATGTTACACTGAACTGAAAAAACAAATCCTGATTCAAATATGTTGCTGTTAGGTTATGTATCTTCAATGTGAATTTACATTCAAATCTGTGGGAGGAACAGATCTGACATACTACCCAGTATGCATTATTTTGGCTTTTTCAGACATACATGATGCAAGACTAACAAGATGACAAGGTTGTAAAGGCTCAGTATGTACAATATGTCCTTGAAAAGCCCATTCCTACTTAAATAATTTATAAGTTGGTAGGCAAAGATCATAACACTCTTAGCACAAAAGGCCAGTGAAGCTACATGCTTTGCCCTGTGATCAGCTCCTCCAGTCTGCTAAGGCACTAAAGGTTACATTTAATTCAGAGAAAAACACAAGATGCCATAGCCAGGTATGAAATCCTGGGATCTCTAGCAGTTGTGCATGCTGTACATCCCTAAAAGTTTGCATCTGAATCCAATTAAAACAATTAACTAAATTCATATATGTGATCAGATTTAGAGAAACAATAGTTATGTAAAAAATACTTTGTCTACCATTCAGTAAAGATACATCAACATGGAAATTTCCTGGTTAGATGGTTTTTGGTGTGAAAGAACACATGAGAATAGAGAAGACATTCTTCCTAAGTTAACTGTGCACACACGTATAGATCAGTGACCCTTTTTTGCAGAGTAGACATACAGAAGAGTGCTAAGATTAGAGGGATACTTCTGCTCCCTAAGAAATCAATGGTTAGGCAACTATTTACTTCAAATGTAAAAGGACTGGTTTCCTCAAGAGAAAAATTATTTACATCTCCAGGTATAACCAGGATGTACAGCTGCTCACTGCTAATCCTCTCTCTCTCCCCCACAAAAATACAATATTCTTGATAGAGCACAATGTTCTGAAATTTTCCTTACCTTTACACTTGTAACTTTATATATAAATTCTGTCCCATGTATTTGATTTTTAAGCGTGGATCTTTGACCTTTGTGGCCAGTAAGTACACATGGACACTACATGGACAAAGCACTGGTAGTTGCAGCCCACAGTACCCTTCACAGTAAAAACATTTCTCCTGTAACATTTTGGCAGTTCTTCATTTTTATATGGGCTCTAATTTTAGATGTTAGTAGTCCCACTTTGACACACAATTTGGGGAAAAACCTGAAGAACATAGACAAAATACATAATTTCTATACATGATGTATTTTGCTATTTCTATTTCAAATTCGATTTTTTTTTCATATAATTATATTGGATAATCCATATTACATGTTATTTTAATTGTCTTTCTCGAGGCTCACTTAACATTCTAAAGCATACCAGTTTTAGAACTGTCTTCCTCCTGGAAATATATTCATTGATTTTTTTCACTCAACAAATTGGTGCTACTAGCCTACTCCAAATAACAAAAAGTGAAAGAAAAGTTTCACCTTAATAGCTCTAATGAAATATGTGTTACAGAAAGGGTTAGCTTAATTATGACAGAGAGATTTCTAAATTATATGCCACACATGTTTCCTAAATACATCACCCACTCCCCAAGGCTGTGTACTTCATTAAACCCTGAATTTTAGTTTACAATTTAGATCTCACAGTGCATTGCATGTAGGAAAACAGAAATGACAGGATCACCTATCTAAAAGTACTGGGATTCATACTATCCTTCACATCTGCTCAATGTCAGTTTATAGATAGGCCTCACTTTGGTTTTTAGATGGCTAGATTACCATCAACTGTTCTGTTCGTATTTACTTCATGAGTGCTTTCAACATCTATACACATTATTTGACCTCTAAGAGGTTACTCTTAAATCACATTACAGAGGGGGATCAGTATCTGTGGTAGGTGTCTAGAGTGTCTAGCCCAAAAGTTCCATTAACTTACTAGTTTGCTACCAGGACTGTTAAGGAAAACCTAATCAGAGGTGCAGACCTACAAGACTAGGAGTTACCTGAAAAGGGAAGACACTATGAGAAGGGGAAGGTCCCTTCTATGTGCACGTTCTCTCCACAGCACAGCCCCAAATGGTACCACCTGGCAAAAGCTGCCTCACGATGCTCAGCTAACCGCCATACACCACGTAAGGGAATTCTCAATAGCTCGGCTTTGAGCCGCATAGGGTATCTGTGGTCTACAATTTTGTTATCTGTGTTCCTAGACCACAGGATACAGCGAGTGTTCAGACATTAAACGACTTCTGACCTAATCCAGGAATCGAAGGTACGAATATAGCAAAGGGCGTTCAAACTACCCACCACGCGACTCGACATTGCGAGACTTTGGGTTGCAGCACCCGAGAGAAAGCATCCCAGAGCNCCCAGCGGGGAGCAGCAATCCCTGTGGGGACCGCCTGTCCCCTCCGCTGCCCGGAGTATTTCCAGCCCACATCCCTGCCCGCCGCCCTGGCTTCTCCCAAGCATTTTGCTTCCCACCTGCACNGCACGTTCTCTCCACAGCACAGCCCCAAATGGTACCACCTGGCAAAAGCTGCCTCACGATGCTCAGCTAACCGCCATACACCACGTAAGGGAATTCTCAATAGCTCGGCTTTGAGCCGCATAGGGTATCTGTGGTCTACAATTTTGTTATCTGTGTTCCTAGACCACAGGATACAGCGAGTGTTCAGACATTAAACGACTTCTGACCTAATCCAGGAATCGAAGGTACGAATATAGCAAAGGGCGTTCAAACTACCCACCACGCGACTCGACATTGCGAGACTTTGGGTTGCAGCACCCGAGAGAAAGCATCCCAGAGCATTTTAATTATTGTTAATAATAATTTGCCCGTATTTTTGACAGCGCGCACACCACCTCTGAGCACACGTCAGCCAGCCGTGCCTCCCACCCTGGTGGTGCCGCCGCCCGCCCGCACCTGACCGGCGGCCGGGTGACAACCGCGGGCCCCGGGGCGCTGCAGCGGGGATGAGAAGGGCTCGTCCTTCCCCGCCCGCCCTGCGACGATGCTGGGCGGGGGCTGCGCAGCGGCTGCGGGAGGCGGGGGCGGTGTGCCGAGCGGAGGGGAGCGGGGGGAGGCAGCGGCCGGGGCGCCGGGGCGCCGTGAGGGCGGGCGGAGGGCGGACGAGGGCAG